>PVQA01000063.1:0-253743 GCA_002980515.1 Fusarium burgessii | reverse complement strand
TAGAAAATATTGCTCAACGAAAAATTCATATATATATATAAAACTTTATTTGTTTGACCGGAAAAGTAATAGAAGAAATGGTTATTGATGTTTATAAGACTTCTAGAATATTAATATTAATCCAGAGATGTACTTATATATAGTTAAGCCTGACTATATAAAAATAACTCAAAGTTAAATAAATTCTATATATCTTTTCCCTAAATTAAATAATTATTAACAGCATATTAAAGTCTTAGGTAGGACGAGCCATTTCTTCTGTCACCTGGGACTAGTAACGACAGCACATCTGGTTCAATGAAACCAATTAATTGATCGATTCTGATGCTATAGCAAAACGACCCCTGCACAGTCTTAATCAACCTGAAAAATGCTGGAATAAGATTGCTGATGACAGATGCTGGCCTTCTCTCGTCCAGTGAGACCATGTCTAGGAAGCTGATTAATTAACTCGGAGCATCTTTCAAGCGACGTTGCATTGCTTAGCGCTCCTCGGATGAATTCATTGGCTCAAAAGTGACATCAGTCAACGTTGCTTAACGCTGTTAAGGCGGGATTAGTCACTGGAAACTGCGCTAAGCCCTGTGGATCTCAAGAGGTCCCTCATTCCTCGCGCTTTCGCTGTCGGCAAACTTGGCAAAGGCCGGAGGCTTTGCCTGTAGGATTCAATTCGGAGGATGATCTGCAGAGTTTCAATTATTGGTGTCGAATTATGCGGAATTAGGGGAATGTAGTGTATTGATCAGCATCTTTGTGGTGCTCAGGGATATAAGAGGGTTGCGGTGCCAGCTTAGACTCGATATCACTATCATAACCATCTTCAGTCTCACCACTTCTGTACACATAATATTCATTCATCAGCTACCCAAACATCAAAATGTCAAAGATTCTAGCTGTTATTGGTGCCACTGGCAAACAAGGCGGTGCTGTCATAAACTTTGTCCTCAATGACCCGGAGCTCTCAAAGCAATACAAGATCCGCGCCATTACCCGAGATGTCAACTCTGAGAATTCCAACAAGCTCAAAGAAAGAGGCGTTGAAGTAGTACAAGGCGACTTAGCCGACCATGCTTCTATCAAGTCTGCCTTGGCGGGTGCTCACACACTCTTCTTCATGACAACTCCCGCTTGGACTGCGACTGATCTCAAGCCCGAGTTTGAAGTCATCAAGAAGACGGCCGATGCAGCTGTTGAAGCTGGAATTGAGTACATCATCTTTAGTAGTCTCCCTAGCACTACAGACGTCTCGGGTGGGAAGTACACTGCAAACCATCCGTTTGATGCCAAGGCTGAGGGCGAGAAGTACATTCGTACACTCCCCGTCAAGAGTGCTTTCGTCCGTCTTGGCTTCTTCCTCGAGAACATTCTCCAAGTCCCTCTCTGGGCTCCCCAGAAGGATGAACATGGTAATTGGGTCGTATCTCTTCCTTTCACCCCCGAGACTCGCATCCCGTGGATCGATAACGGGAGTAACTGCGGAAGTTTCGTGGGCGCCATTCTCGCGGAACCTGAGAAGTATGAAGGCATGGGTTTCGATGCAGCCGTTGGGTTCTACAGCTTGGAGGAGCTTGTCGCCATTGAAAGCAAAGTCACTGGGAAGGAGATCACTTATAAGCAAATTTCCTCTGAGGAGTTTGCTGAGAAATTGCCAATCTTAAAGGATGTTTATGTTCAGGCTTTTAAGGCTGGTCAAGAGTTTGGATATTATGGGACGGATGGAGAGAAGTCGGTTGCTTGGGCTACTGAGAGGGCGAGGGGTAAACTTGCCACTCCTGAGGAGTTTTTCACAGAAAACCCTCTCAGATTGGAGTAATCGTGGCACAGAAACAGACCGATGAAGTAAACTCTACTTGTATTGCAGGTGTTGATTATTGCCATTGGGGATAAGAAAACTTGAGGTCCTTGTATTAGGTAGCGAAAATGAAGCAGTTAAAGAGCCTGCCAAGTTTATCCTGAATTGTCCTGAACTTGTGTAAAAAGCTTTATTACTTAGCATTTGAGTCCTTTCCACTCTGTATTTGCGTCACTTATATTGAGAACTTGCTTGACGAATGCAGGATGATATTGCACTTCAAATATGCAGTGGAGGACATTATCTTTATAGTGGTATGCAATAGGAACGCCAAAGTTATCCTATAGTTCAAAAGCTGTAGTGAAAAGTAACAGATTTATGGTACGGCAGATCACAAAGGGTGATCGTGCGAAGGTAACAGAGCATCAGACATGGTTTCAACCAGCAGCTCATGACGCTGACCATTGACTACTTACCCACTAATCGAACAAAAGTTCAGAGAACCGCTTCCTCGCCTCCGCCTCGTCCCATTCTACAATACACCTTTCCTTAGACTCGGCCATCTTTCTCTGTACAAAGGACTCCATGGCTTCTCTTTCCTCATCACTCAATAAATCTATACGCGTCTTCCAGAGGCCATCTTTCACCACACCGGGATCTCTATCTCCAAAGAATCTCTCATCCAAGAAGTTCCAGTACATAGCGTCAAATGCCCAGCTCTTACGGGCCGCATAGCTCAGAAAGAAGCGCCCCGTTTGCCAACTTTCTCGCATATACCTAGACAAGGGCGCTGGCAAAGCGTCGGATCCCGGTGTCGTCGCATTGGCCTCGGCTTTCTCCATAGCTGAAAGCCAAATGTCTAAACGAGTCCCGTAGGTTTGCCTCCAGTCATCAAGATCTGGTGACCACATTTCTGCCGTCTCGAGGAGGAGCCACCATGGGGGGTCAAGGATAAATTGCGTTGGTCCAGCATATGTATACTCCCAGTCAATGAGAGCAACTATCTCATCTGAGTCATCAAGAAGGATGTTGCCAGCTCGAAAGTCATCGCCCCATAGCCGAAAAGAGTCAGAGTTAGGTGGACAAGGTGACAACGTTTCTGGAGGTATCTTAGACGACTGTGAGGACCAATCGTCTTCAGAGAACCCGAACCTAGATAATCGGCCCTGTCTGGCTAATCTGCGAAAGATAAGACGTGCCACATACTTGTTTCGGCAGTCATCTTCAGAAGTGACAAGATCGTTGTGCTGGAATATGAGTTGCGCGATATGCATCTCTGCCAGAGCGGTAAACCACCCATCAGCAGTCATATATGTTTTATCATTTGGTGGAAGAACGCATCTTGGTATGTTGGCGAGTCGAATCATTTCCGTCATGTTAAGAGTGACTGGACGACCGGCTACTTCGTACCTATCTTCTCCCGTTTGTAGTAAAGATCCGATCTTGGGAAAAGTCAGCTGGGATAGCTCGAGTAAGCAATCTGCTACTTTCCCCCAAATGTTCTCTAGCGTAGGTTCAGGTATGTTAGAATCCAAGACGTGAGGAATCGAGAGGTCTTTATTTGGTCTTGTTAGTCTCGCTGATATGCTCCCACTATTCTCCCAATGCTCCATGATCATGTATGGACCCAACTCCGTGTCCTGATCCGATAATAGAAGGCGTGGAATGGGCAATCTAGTATGGTCCGTAAGAAAACAAGCTGTCGCGGTTTCATACATTGTCTTCTCGTGGGGAAACTGAACAAGGCTCGGGCAAGGCAGTCGCATCATAACATCTGGAGACAGATCTTGCACCCGTACTCGGTAGAGAACATTGAACCCTCCAAATATCATGGGTGAAATGAGTGTTGCTGGCTTGCCAAATTTGTGCGCAACGAACGCTTCCACTTTGCGACAGAAAGCCTTCAATCGAAGTTGATGCTGTGCTGCTTCAAAATCTTCGTCATTCTTGTCCCATACAAGGTTGTCGTATTCCTCTTGGCCGTCATACTGCCCCATGGCGACACTGTAGTACAATATTTTCGGTATAATTGGTGGTGAATAATGGAATTGCTGCGGTGGATGCTCTGGAGTTTTGTGTTGGTAGGCAATTCCTTGCCTACGACCCTGGTAAGAACTTAGATAGGTCGGTGTACCAAGATTGAGCCAACTCCAGGGTCTCATTGGCCTATTATGAGGAGTACGTATCCTGCTGTTGGTAATGCAATCTTCACAACAAGCAGAGAATATCGCAGTTTATGATCTAAATATTTATTTCGTGATTGATGTGATAAAAGCTGTGCTCATTGCAATACACTAGCCTAAATAAACGCACCTCACACTTGTGAGTTAAATATATAGCTAATCATTATCTCACTGAGCCGAGCCAACAACCTCTGCACCAGCCGTTCTTCCATACACAACACACTCCAGGAGAGAAGATCCTCCTAGACGGTTATCTCCGTGAATACCACCTGTAATCTCACCAGCGGCAAACAAACCAGGAATCGGCACAAGTTTATCCTCACTCTTGGTCAATACACGAGCTTTCTCATCAATAGCAACTCCTCCCATAGTAAAGTGGGTAATAGGCGTCACACGGCCAATATAAATATCCTCATTGCGGTTCTCTTCTCCCGCCTTGAGAGTCCAGCGTCCACGCTGCTTACGGCCAAACTCGTCGTCTGCACCCTCAGCGACAGCTTTGGCGTATTTATCCACCGCGGCGATCTGCGCGGGCTTCAGATCGCGCACCTTGACCTTCTTGAGGAGACCCTTCCACTCGTAGAAGCCGATATGGTTAGCCGATGCAGCAGAGGCACCAGGATCGAGAAGAATCGTAATATCCCATTGCTTAATAACGCCGTCGCCATCAGTGGCGGTTGGAAGCTTCATGATCGCGTTGCTGACATGCTCACGAGTATCCATCTCGTTAACGAAGCGAGAACCCTCAGGCGAAAGGAGAATACCACCTTCACCGCGGAGCATCTCAGCTGCGAGAAACTTAAGCATCGAGTTTGGCAATGCGGGGTCGACGAAGCCTGTTGGATGAATCTGCACGCTGTCCATGTCTAATAACACGGCTCCAACAGCGGTGAGAATATCGTGAGATCCTGGTCTCTCCTCGTTGGTTGAGGGAATACCCTTTAGGTCGGGGCGATAACGTGCTAGAAGACCTGTGGCATCACCGGCGAAACCACCACTTGCGAATAAGACTGAGCCTTCGAGGTTGTGCTTCTTCCCTTCAAATTCGTACTCAACACCTTTGACAGCATTTCCCTCTTTCAGCAGTGCCTTGACTTCCGCAAGGTTTGTGATGGAGAATTTCTCATTCCCTTTGAGTTTGTTTAATAAAGCGATAATGATGGCCGCACCTGGCGGTGTCTTCCCAGCGCCTCGGTGAGTGCGAGCAACGCTGTGGCCACCAAGAGGTGCAACGACGCTGAGATCTACACCAATCTCATCAACAAGCCAATTGACGGCGGCTGCTGATTCAGAAGTGAGCTTCGTGATAAGAGCCTCGCGATCGACGGGAGGTTGTGTGAGTTGGAACCGCGAGCCAGCCGACCGAACAGAATCGCTATAGAAAAGCGTATCGCTCTCAACACCAGCAGCGCGCTGGTACTTGGTGCCCGCACCGTTGATACCAGATGAAGCCTTGATACTGTTACCACCAGGCTTAGGCGCGCGATCAAGAAGATGAACTGATGGAGCCCCACGCTGTAGAGCCTCATACGATGCTGATAAACCAGCGAGGCCGGAACCGACGACGACAACGGGACGCGTAGACATAGTCTTTGAGAAAACAGAAGTTAGATTTGGTAATTTAATGATGTTTCCGTAGAGCATAGCAGTAAGAGCGACTGCGAAGCCAATGCATGAAAGGAACAGGATCTGTGGCCTGCTCATTGTCCAGCGAAGGATGCGAGGCATTGGGTTATTATTCCGGGGGCGGGTAGCATGGGCGGTATCGGCGATTTATACACTGAGTTGGTTGCAGTTGCAGTGATGATTCTGATTGCTCAGCGTGATGTGTTGGATCATGGTGGACTGTTGTGGTCGTGGCTCACGGCCCATCAGGTGATTTTGATACATCATACGATGCGTGAGAATAAGTTTCTCCGGTCTAGAAGGGAAAAGGGGTTTGAAGATGTTACGACGCATGATATAGTCGTAATATGCCGAAGATCTCGGCAGAAGTGAGTAGATTTTCAGATTAGCAGATTGAGATTGAGATTGATAATTGTTGCTTTTTCCGATTATCGGCGCTGGTACCGATCGGTCGGTCCCGGTTTTCCGGAGGTGGGCGGCCCCACTTTCGGGATGACGGTTAAGATGGAATACCGATGCAACGGCTGGAAACGATACTTTCCGTATCACGTCAAAGACACTATTAGTAAAAAGATATTGGTCGAAATTCAGTACCGACTGAGTGTCCTGTGGTACCAAGCGGCTGTCATCAAGTGGCGTGAACTCGGCATGGGCGTCAACATCGGCTTCGGCCTGCACGATGAACCTGCAGAACCATGATCTCACTGACGATTGAGGTCATGATCAAGATTCTAGTGCGCCCTATAAGTTATAGTAGATGGTTCAGCGACTGTTCTCAAGCAATTGGCTCAACTGTATGTTAACTTTACTACCTGTACTGGTCCCAACATATTGGAGCGCTAGTAAATCGATTACAACGGCATCCGAACTTAGATATCGAGACATTGAACCTGAGATTCCTCATTTTTCCAAATATGTACAGTATCCAGCTTATTATATCACATGCAAGCCACCATCTAATGAGCCGCGATATCTCAGCGGCGGCTGTAAAGACAAGAGCCAACAATCGCTGGCCGGTACAGCGAAATGACCTTCTAAAACTCCTTCAATGCAGCGGACTCAAGCTACCTGTTCGCCGAAACTGGGAACGTATAAACCCTATTTTATGAGAATCCAAGTCGTAACGCGTGAAATGCAAGTAAGTTTCATCAATGCACGTCTAAGCAAGGTGTTGCTCAGCCTTATGGTGACGGTGTGCCCGACCCTCATCGGACCAGGGGAAGTGGATGACGGGAACCTGGAAGAAGGAGTTGCTGATGACATGTTAGTTATTATTATTGATACCATGTAATGGGGAGACCACATACCTGCTGTCTTGGAGACCGGCGAGGGCATTGTACCAAGCCATGAATGCAGCCAAGAATCCAAACAATCCAGCTGCCTTTTGTAGAGCAAGCTGAGCGCTGTGGTTGCCCTGATCGTGGGCATAGTTCTCGCAAGCAAGCAGGAGGAAGCAGATGTCGAGGAAGAAGAAGAGTGAGAAGAAGGCGAGGGTGGACTTGAGAGTACAGATGAGAAGAAGTGTTGTGAAGATCCACCAGCCAGTCAGGAAAAAGCCCATGACGGAACCAGTATCACCCTCGTAGGGACCATCGGCGCCAAGGACGTTCCATTCGGGTGTCAGGAGAAGACCGTAGGCGATCCAGAAACCTCCGTACGATGATAGGGCGGTAGCACCGAATGTGTTTCCAACAGCCATTTCCCTGCGTACATGTTAGGCCAGATGTATAAGTCGAGTGGGAAGGATGACATACCACATGCCAGCGCAGAGCTGAACAAGACCACCATATCCAAATGCTAGAGGGATAACAATATTGGGTTTAGATTCACCACGAGCGTGCATGTTGATACATGACAGGACAAAAGTAGTGAGAGCGAAAGCGCATAGTCCTAGAGGAGCAGGGTTGGCGAACTTGCGGTGCTCGACAGGCTTCCAGAGACCTGGTTGAAGGGCACCACCGAAAGCAGGATGGATTGCTGAGGGATGGGAATAGAGATGTGGGTGAGCTTGTTGATGCGCAGCAGTTGTCTGACGCTCAAGAGTCTTGTCTGAGTCGTGAGGTGACTCGTTGGAGAATTGCTGTTGGTATTCGGGCATTGGTTGAGCCATCGTGATGAGTTGATGGGGACTACTGAAGTCCAGGTGAGGTTTCTATAGTGATGTATCGAACGTGGATAAGAAAGAAAGCAAAGGTCTATATGCTTTATGAATGACCAAGTGTAAGATGATGAATAGCAAGAAATAACGAGATCCAAAGTGGCAACGGGAGAAAGGTCAGATTTATAAACAAAGACTAGGCCAGGGCAGAACTCAACACGGGAATTCAAGAGATATCAAATTAGGTTCTGGAGACGGAGGAACAGGGCACACGCAGGTAGAGGGAGAACGTGCTGTGGAGTGATATGGGTACGTAGGTGGAGTGACGGTGGAGTGCCCCGACGACAAGGGCGTGGGCGTGGAGTAAGAAAAAAAAATGACTGGGGTTGTTTTTTGGGGTCGAAAGGGTCTAGAATGGGGGTGCAAGATCAACGATGACTGCAGATTTGGGAGGCATTGACGTATACCAACTGAGAATTATAAGTTGATCAATACAACGAGAAATACTCGTCCAGACAGATGTAAAAGATGTCTTCAATTTAGAAGATATTTATTGTGCTGATAGTGACTGTTGATAGTATAGGAGTGTGACATGACAAGGCACAACGGCCCGGATTGTCCATCTCATGATCTCCCTCTCCTGACAACAAAAACATATATTTCCGGCAAAAACTAACAAAAACTACAATTAAATGAGAGGTACCCCTCAGGCTGTTCTAATTGGCTCTACATACAAATAAAGGACCCTCCTCAACCTCAAACACACAAACCCAAACCCCAACAATCCGGAGAGAGCATAACCCGCGGGGAATACAATCACATTGTGGGGAAGATATGAGGAGAAAACTGAATGATGTGCTCGCACGGTCAAAGAAGAATCGGAAAGATGCCGTCGGTGTTTGACTTCCAGATGTTTCAGCGTGTCAACAGGCGCGTATTACATAGCATGATATACAGCATGTTTGGTCCTAGCATACATCTTAGATCCGGTGGTGCTGGGGTTATCCCTCAACTTTGCGGAGAAGATGACTGAGGAAAGGCATCTGACTAAAAAAAATTGTAGTTAAAGAGATGCTCGGGAGTTGATGTCGGCAGAGGTTGTAGGAGATTGTTGATGAGTTGGAAGCTGAAGATCAGTTGATCAACCACCAAGACCTGAGCCCTCTGATTTAAGCATACACAATTATATCCCATTTTGCCTCGCTCAAAGCTCATGGGGACATTAATGTTACAAACCGGGGTATTAGTATATCAACAAACTTTACGAAGCTTGTTTACAAGGAGACGTACATGAGAGTCTTTGCTAGAGAGTCAATTCTTTGAGCGATTGAAGCACCAGCCATTATAGACGGAGACTCCTCTCCGCAAATTCATATATCTTAAAACCCCAATCTTAATAAAACAAATTCAAGATTAGAGTAAGAACCCAAAGCTCTTTACACTCAAAACTCAGGGCGATCAACCAGGTCGTCGCCTCACGGTCAAAACGTGGAGAACCACATAAGCGCCCACCTAGTCGTGATGATCTGCCTCACAAACCAACAAAGATCCAACTCCGAGGCCCATATTTTCCAAGTAATTAGCATTTTGGAGCACGTGGTGATTATGCTAAATAATTTAGTTGTAGACCATGATACAACGGCTTGTTCAAGCGGGAGGGTCGGCAATGTTGATGCTTAGTGGCAGGGGCACACACACACACACAATCCAAGGAGGCTGCTTTTTTTTTTCCTCCGACGGCTGCAGCCGAGATGCAGCAGAGGAAAAAAAAACAGCCAAGGGCGTGCGTGGGATATGAGGGGTACTCTCATCAAGAATTGGAGAAATCCAGCAGGGGTGTGAGTGTGTTGATCAAGTTGGTGCACGCCTATGACAGCATCGTCACTTACACTCAGAAAAAAACTACAACCAGAAAAAAAGTGTAACAAAAAACCACCAAAAATCTGGAGATTTAAACTTGAATTAAACAATCCGGGGCAAACTCTGGGGTTCGAGATCCCGATTTATTTCCCCAGAATCCCTTTGAGATAAACAATGAGGAGAAAACCTCTGGACGATGGCCGAAGGTGGGCCTGAGCAGCAATCACTTTCGTCACTGTTTTTGCGAAACAGAGGCAAAAAGACCCATTTTATCCGACGCCAGTCCTCGGTTATGCAGAGGGATAGTTGATAAAAGGGTGGTCATTATGCAGTTGTGCGGCTAAAGAAAAGTGTTGGCTCAAATAAACAGAAGCCAAGAAGGAGACTACGATCATGA
Source organism: Fusarium burgessii (assembly GCA_002980515.1). Lineage (NCBI taxonomy): Eukaryota > Fungi > Ascomycota > Sordariomycetes > Hypocreales > Nectriaceae > Fusarium > Fusarium burgessii. The sequence continues at coordinate 243,787 of PVQA01000063.1, read as the reverse complement.
AATCACAGTGACATAGAAACAATACAGCAGCGTTTCGTTATGGCAACTGCCAAGTCTAACATGTTCTCCAAAAAAAAAGCCTGAGCGAAAAGTGGTAGGGTTCTCCTCAGTGAATTTGGAGAACAAGATCAGGCGGGAATAGCGAGTAAATGAGCACAAGACCCGGCCGATGCATCCATCGTGAAAAGCCTCCCTCTCGCCCTACTCCCTCCCATCTGAACTCGATTCAAACTGCTAGCCCCTAACGGACTGAAATTCATGGCCTGCAACCCCAATCCTAACAAAGGGTGCACATGGCCAAGCTAAATATCGTCGGCAGTCGCCTCAAGGCTCATCCTCCGATGAACAACACAACATTTTCGACTAAAACACGAGAGAAGAGCGAGAAAAGGGCCGTTTACAGAGTCTAATTCCTAGGAGGGAAAATGTCTGGTTAATGAGGAAAATTAGCTTGCACTTTATCCTCGGTTGTCAGTCGGCTACAAGACGGATACTATTATCACATCGAATGATCTATGCGCCCAAATTAGGATCCATTATTGTTTTGAGCCTCCTGGTTTTGTTCAGGGGTGCTGATAGCGCTTCCGCTTCTGCTCCGCCATGCAGGGCTTGGCTAAGAGGCTCTTTTGGAGTAACCGAAGTAGTATTCCTTTACAAACCAACTAATATTGCGGATTATCGTGAGTGTGGCCTCTGTTTGTGAATATCCTGAGTCGTAAATATGCTGACATGTACCTTTTGTTAAGAATTTATGACTCAGTTTACGCCTCTTTCTGCAGGAAAACAGAAACCTTCAGGCAGTTTTTTCCAGAAGCAATTAGGTGCAGGGATCTTCCTAGTGAGTGGCGTCCTCCACTTCAGGGGATTTGAGTGTGGTGCAGGAACTGAATACCGATGACGCCACGGCTGCTGTACCTCCAACTGTCCTAGCAACTCTTACTCCTCACAGAACCAAATGTAACTGACAGTCTTCTCTTATCCCGTATCATCAATATCTTGACCACCAATCTCATCAACAGTAGTACTCTCCTTTATTCAGATGATCAATCCAATCTCGCTTTGGGCTTTGGCTTCACCGTACAATCATCACCGATCATGAATGGAGCGGAGCAAATAAAGTCTCCAAAATTTGCCCCCCATCATCATACCTGACGGGGTTCCACAGCCCATCCTTGATCGTATGAGTGAGGATCCGCTCTTTGCTATCTCACCCACTGCCTCGTCTCGCCACCTCCAAAATTCCGCCTGCGGAAATATCATCTTTATCGCTCTCTCCGAGACACCGAGCCATCTTTATTGCCTTTACAGGTCACCATTGTTACCCTACTGGCTTGCTTTGAATCGATAAAGACATTTGCGGATCCGAAGTTAAAACCCAAAATGAAGGAAGGCTTTAAACATCAGAACAAGAGAACAATCACAATCACACAAACACAACCAGTTATTTCCGCCTCACCCTTCTCCAACACCCAAATACCCTGCTCTCATCGCTCATTAATCTCTGACACAAACACGCACAGGCCATATTTACGCCAGCCAAGACCTCAAGAGCCGCGAGGGCCAAGAAACTAGACAAGGATCAGATCTGCTGCCGCTCATCAAAAAGGGTTTTGAACGGCAACTACGGCCGGTCATCGTTTGTTACAGACACATCTTTGCATGTCGGATTTCAATATCCGTGTCCAATCCGAGGGTCGCATGCATCAATGCCCTCCTGAGCGAGAGGCTGAGTGTTCTCCATTGCTGGTGATCATTGGTGCTAAATATCCCTCTGTGTTTCCACTGTAACTGCTACCCCCTACGTAGTAATCTGAACACCAGCCAGATACAGTTATTCACGAAATGGATACTTGTACAAACGCCATGTCGTAAGCTATCCTCGGTTGTGTTGGTACTCCACGATGGCGAATGACTCGAGGTTAAAGAGTTTTCACTCCCATTTGAGCAACTTCCTTTCCTCCGGATGGTGACTGTTGAGGTTTGTTGAGACTTTTGATCTCACGATGCAACGTAGCTCAAAGATATTGATCAATGCAAATATCATCTCGTCAGCATAACCTCGGTTCTGTTCTCACTGGAGCCAACCCCTTTAAATTCGGTAAAAGATGCCTCTGTCGAAGCGATAGGAGGTTGTCCGGGAGGCTCGGACATGAACACTCTCCCGAGCGCGCGGTAGCATTGAGGCAACTTCTTCGCCAACTCCTGAATGATGGTGTATTGGTATTAGTGTGTGGATGGGGAAATGTGTTTATATTGGCGAGGACTCCGAATGAACACACCATCATCTTACGTTCAATAGAGAACAAGTCACTCACGCATGCCTCGCGATGCAGTATCTGTTGCCTTGATGGCAAAAGGCAACTGTCGTGTTACTTGAGGCTTCTGCTAAGGGACTGTACTGTGTTGGATGTGTGTTTGTGATCATCCCGCGTTTCTGCTTCTGTCGTTGATACGCCCAGAAGCTACAGTGTCGAAGACTTTTCTGATTATGTTTTAGTGGAATGAATGAGGGCCCCAATTCACGCCTGTGTAGCAGATAGTGTAGCTATATCGCGTGTTCTTAATACCACTTCTCGATGCTGATTTGTTCCAAACGATGGCATTCAAGTCAGGCAAGAGGGTGGATTGCTTGTATGTCATAAGTCCCTAGACTCGAAGAGCCTCGGATTAGCTTCAACGACACAAAACCAGGCGGTTCCGTTCTTCTTGAAAAGTAACAAAAGTTATAAATTCTTGGTTGATAATCGTAAATGATTAGCTTGTCATGTTCTAGCACTCCCATAACACTCCCCCGAATCCACAAAACTACTGTCCCAAGTTCCAATCTGGGGAATCCTGGAATCAGAAAAATGACTATTCTTTTCGAAAAAGTAACAGTCACTTCGGTTCCGCAATCGTACCACTATATCTATAGCTGGGGAATTATCTCCATATGCAAGCACAGACGTGCCCATGAGGTTATACCCACAGACATTCCCCAGACTGAATCTGAGGACAAGTTTTTGGTAGATCTAGATCTTATCTCTTGTTTTAACAGTTGCCACTTCATCCAAGCTCCAAGCTCCACTCGGGCAAATTCACCGCGTGGCCAGGGTGCATCCTGACTTGGAGTTTACACTTGGGTCACCACAAGACGTTGACCTCGGGGAGCAAAAAGACGTCAGGCCTTGCATTATGGGGTGAAAATAATCTAGTCTAAGAACCTACTAATATTTATTCTAAATTATCCTAAGTCATTGTCGCTTTACCCAAGTATTTCCATCACTTAGAACCAAGGTATTGAATTTGCCTCCCCTCGGTTGAATGTAACGAGACGACAGAATCTGGATGATGTAACTATCATGATAAACTTTCTATATTGCTCTTTTCGCATATTCTCACATCACATTCATTGCCATCACTGATGATTTAAGGGACGCATTTTCTCGGCCTTTAAACGATCTTTATTAATACTTACAAGAACACTTACCTTGGAATTTGGCTGAACTTGGTGTAGATATTGACTTTTTAATTGAAACAATGTTTAGATACTTTCATTGAAAGGAAATGGACTCGTGTGTCCCATGTTGATACCACAGCCGCGTATGGGGAAACTTACCAAAACTTACGTTGCCTATGAATAAACCTACTCAATAACGAATAGGGGCAAATCAGGATCTGGGTGAAGCGAACGTCGTGGCATTGTCAGTTCCATGAATCCCGCTATCCATGGCGGTTGATCAAGCTCTCTTCGAGCCTCCTCAACACCTCCGACATGATACCAGGAAGCGCCAGGGTCTCCTACTCGCACCTGGATTTCAGCTTGACTTATCAGTTCAACATCAGCCTTCCATGCGGTTACTAGTGCTACAAGCTTGAGTACCTCAAGTACATACTGAGCTGGTATACCGACGAGAATAGCGATGATAATGGTCCAGGTGTTGAAGCCGCCGCCGCTACGACGAACACGCTGAGCCACTTGTATACCAACGAACAACTGTAAGGTGAAGAGTGAAAGTCCAACGACAAGCCAAATGATCCACTCTTTAGAGAAAAGGCCATTAATGTGTACCAGTAGAACGACAATAATGTCATAAATCAGAGTGAATGAGACGAAACTGCTCAAATATGTAAGACCAAAGGCGTAGGGATACTGCTTGCGCTCTTTTTGCTGGATCATCGTACGGCTGAGGCGCCAAACATTTCTGGCCATCTGAAGATACTCACTGATGAACCCGCTAATAGACCCTACGTCCACTTGAACCGTAGTTTTGGATGTGTCTTGAAACACGATCTGACAAGGCGCATTATGAATAGCCTCCTCCTGAAGAAAGTAGCGATTGAAGAAGAGGTATTCATCTGCTTTGTGGACGCCAAACCATCGATTCAAGCATGGCTCAACTTCAAACTGTTGCCTAAATCTCAAGTGAGCAGCTAAGTAAGATCGAAACAGTATAGGTGAGCCCGGGAACAGAGCAGAAGAATCCAGTGCATTTACAGCTCGATTCTCATCAGACATGAGGCTATAGTAGCACGAGAAAAGGCATGCGCAGAACATACCCCAGATTCCATCTGGCTTGCGTGCAATCTTGGGAACAGTGACACAGCCAACACGACGATCCGCAAAGGGGATGAGGGCTGTATTGAGAAAGCCCCCAGGCCAATGAACGCCCTGATCAGTAATGACCGTAAACGTAGTGTTGACAGAATGAAAAGCATGAGCGATCTCACGACGCCTATTCGGCTCGTTCACCGCACCAACACTAACCTGCGTAGTAGGGTATCTTATCCTCAGCGGATTAATCTTGGCGTCCACTCGATGCTGGGCCTTTGTTCCGTTGGTCATGACGTACAGTTGTTCAGGATTGTTCGCCAGAATACTGCAGACGCAGCTGATGAGGTTCGGATCGTTTGGGTTGGCAATTGTGAGAATCACGGAACAGTCTCTTTCGAAGTTCAATCGCCCTCGTGGATTTCGATACTTCATGCGGCCATGCTGGAGTACGGTGAACCTTGAGAGGCGGAGGAATATAATGGTGACAAGTATAATGAGTAAAATGATGGCACCGGGGCCGGTGACCTCGAGGTTATCCCCCATACTGAGCAGGCGTAGGCTGAACCTTTTTCTTTGGTATTCAGAAGCCGAATTGCAGGTAATTTCGATGGGGTACTCAGGGATGAATGGAAGTTTGGGCGAAAATGCGGGATTGGGTACTCCTGAAAGCTCGATGGAAGAGCATGCAATATTTATCTTTTGTAGCCCTGTTTTCATGAAAAAGGCCTTGCCTTCTCACGGTCGAATGTTCCAGGATACCGATTATAAGTGCTGTGTACAGACTTTCATTTATGTTTGTACTCCTGGTTCGCAAGAACAAACAAAAGCTCTGTTTATGGGACAATGATGAACTCTTGCTGCAGAATACGGCCTTGGAACATGTACATTTCGAACCACTAAGTGAGATAATGTTAGAGGCTGATAAGTCATTTTGAAAAGCTACCCATTTATTTACCCATTTCGTGACATCCAATATATAGTAGTCCAGTCGGCCTCGGAAATATGATTCGTTAGTCTTATACCACTTCATACTATGGTACAGACGCAGAGTGGTGTAGGTTAGGCAGGGATGGAGCGGGAACCGTAGAAGATCATCAGGGTTTTGATAGATAGGAATAAGATATCTTCGGGGCCCAAAACGACGGCAGAAAGGGGCTTTTGCCTTATAATGAGTTTATACAATCCAATTTCAAGATTGGGTCTAAGCCTTAAAAAGACATCCTAAGCATATGTACCTTTATGAATTTGTGTAATGTTACATCAAAGTAGATCAACCAGTACGGGAGAGCCAGCTACTTACCCAGTTAGGTAATTCTTTCTCTTTCTCTTTGACCCTTCAGCTCACCTTATTTGGTAAATCATTGGTATAGCAGCACATTAAGCCAGAATGAACAAATGAATGCCTTTTCTATGACATGAGTGTTATTCCTAATGAACAATAGTCCGTGAGGGGCACCCTGCAACCTCGGCATTTTTACACGAACAACACTGAAGCTTGGCGTCCTTTTGACACATATTATTACAAACACCGGGGCATTTATAAGCAGAAAAGATGACATAGCTATTCACCGACATAAAATGCCGGGCCCTGGAGTCAAATAAATGCATTACCCCACGAAAGGTCACAAGGAAAGCAACAAGAAAGGAATAGGTGGGCGGAAGTGGGAGCGAATGCGGGTAATAGCCGATCAGATCAGATTGGATGCTTCACCCCCGCTTTATCCCCAGCCGACATCCATTTTATTTCCTTTCGTTCTGTTTGTTATGACCATTGACCGTATACGGAAGCCCAAAGGAGACTCATGTTTGTATAGTGAGAAGACAGTCATTGGATGATCTTGGCTGTACAGTCATTGTGAGACATAGCATCCAACTGCAAGGTCGTTAGCAAAATATATCCTTGCAAGACATACAGAATATGGCTTAAGCCCCGCGTGGTATGCGCCGCTAACCGAAGCTAAGATGCATCTAAACTGGACCCGTCTTATCCCCGGGCGCCATTTCCGGTCCTCGGAGACGCCCTAGAGGTCCCTCCCTCTAAGCCGGGGTCATAAGAAGTACTGGATCCCTTTTTGTCCAAATTTTTTTTAAAAAAATTATGACTCCGCCATCTTTTTCCTTTCGTTTTTACTCTCAATTGACCTAAACATGGGAGACAACGACGAGAAAAAGACCACCCGGTCCCCGGAGCCGGATACGGGTTCGGCTCGGAGGAGTCTAGATACCACCACTACCGAAGAAGGCGATGTCATCACTCCAGCCCAACAAGTTCAACAGCAGATTCCGACCCAGGAGAAGGATAATGGTGATATGTTTCCTCCTAGAACCGATGTTCCACCTCCGCCACCTAATGGAGGTTATGGATGGGTGTGTACAGCCTGTGTTGCGACTATCAACGCCCATACATGGGGTCTCAACTCGAGTTACGGAGTCTTTCTCGCCCATTTCATCGCGAACAACACGTTCCCTGGTGCAACATCCCTGCACTATGCTTTTGTGGGATCTCTGAGTATTGCTTGTGCTATGCTGGTCTCCCCCCTTGCTACTCTCTGCGTCCGCGAATTCGGTACAAAACCGACTCTCTTCGCCGGTATCGTGCTAGAAACAGCTAGTTTGATATGTGCTAGCTTTGCGACAAAGATATATCAGCTCTTCCTTACACAAGGTGTTCTATTTGGTCTAGGAATGGGTCTCCTCTTCGTTCCGAGCGTCGGTATTGTCCCTCAATGGTTCACAACTCGTCGATCTCTCGCAAATGGTATCAGTGCCGCTGGTTCGGGTCTCGGCGGCCTGTTGTACTCCTTGGCAGCTGGAGCAATCATCAGGAATATTAGTCTCGCATGGGCTTATAGGATCCTCGGCATTCTTGTCTTTGTCGTCAACATCATCTGCACTATCCTCCTTAAGGACCGCAACAAGATCATCGGCTCTCGGCAAGCCCCCTTCGACCTTGGTCTTTTGAAGCGTGCCGAGTTTATCCTTCTTCTCGGTTACGGATGGTTCAGCATGTTGGGATACGTGGTTCTCATCTTCAGTTTGGCAAACTACGCCAACTTCATTGGTCTCGGTGCCTCTCAAGCGGCTATGGTCAGCGCCATCTTCAATCTAGGTCAGGCTACCGGTCGTCCGTTCATCGGGTACTTTAGTGATCGCACGGGACGAATCAACATGGCCTGCGGGACAACTTGGCTGGCTGCAATTCTCGTCTTTGCCATCTGGATCAACGCCAAGTCTTACGGACTTCTGCTCTTCTTCACCATTGTAGGAGGTGGCATGGCCGGGACTTATTGGGCAACAGTTGCTCCAGTCACAGCTGAGGTTGTTGGACTTGCCGATGTTCCTGCTGCGCTCAACTTGACTTGGATTATTATCAGCTTGCCTTGTACATTCAGCACACCCATTGCTCTGCAGATTGTCGCAGGTACCGGGAAATATATCGGCGCTCAGATCTTCGTTGGTATTATGTACATCACTGCAGGACTGTGCCTGTTCTTCCTTCGTGGATGGAAGATTGGCGAACTCGCCGAGATAGCTCGTGCTACGAATCACGATCCAGAGGAGATTCATCGGGTTAGATCTCAGGCGAGCGGTGCTATAAGCATCAAGAGCAGAAGAGTTGGTCGGAAGAAAATGATAGCAGAATGCTATAAGCCAAGCAAGGTTTAGAGGACTTGTATTTGGGCTCAGTCAAAACTGCCTGGCGTTTTGGTATCTAGTTGCAAGCATATACGGAGCTGGCGTTAGGGCATATATTTAAATATTATCAGCATTTGGTACTGTATACGCAAAGAAACATAAAATGACAAACAACCTACCCACTTGATATCATCTGTAAACAGGCTTCAGTTGACTACCGATTATAATTTTACAGAAAACAGACAATACGATGCTGTCTATTCGTGATGAACCATATGGTGGTTAGATGCAGCAACTCATGTCTTGATCTGCGCCAGCCTCCGAAGCCAAGGTTATGGTATTAGAGATTATCACCATGATGCCCAGTGTGTGTTGTAAGGAGCCCTATATTCTAATTTACTAGGCTATGCGCTATAGTCGCACGCTTTCAGCATCCACACTGTCCTTTGACGCCGAAGATGTAAGACCCCAAGTTAGGTGCCCAAAAATGAACCAGATAAAGAGTATACTAAATCTAGCCTAAATTATCCCAAGTTCTCCTAAACTTTTGTCACTTGGGCTTAAAGTCTTAAGCTTTCTGAGCTCCCTTTGGCTGTAAATGTCATGTCTTTGACAGTTTTCATGAGAGCCACCTGACGTAACTCACTCGACATGATGGAGCCCGGTTATGCCTCAATAAGAAGTACCTATAATGACCTGAGAACTATACTAGAGTCATATGTCCCAAGTCAACGTTGCACGAGACTCCTTGCTATTCGCATACCAGACTCCATTTGTCTTCACCTATCATCATCAACCATACGCAAGTTTCGCCCCCAAACACATTGACTGACGTAAAAGTGGCACTAATAATGAACTGCCCAGTTAAAAGTGAAGTGACCAAGTTTCTGGTAAATGAAAGATCCTATTGGTACCTTATCCAGCATTGGGTTGCATCCTTCGCGGTAAAGCCGAGCCTGGAGTGTCAGTCGACCGCAGAGCCGCATTGGAATAAAGCTCGAGCTTCGAGCCCCATTTTGGAGCTCAAAAAATGGGTGTAATTCATCTGCCGAAACTTGCAATATACTGAAATCATATGTAGGTGGCTAAGATCTTTTATTACAATGGACTTTCATATTAACTATAAATTTAGGTAACTTAATATGGCTTCCGGAACAGTCACTTATTACTGGAAATGTGTTAGTAACAGTACAGCAGTAATACTTAGAAAGGTTTACGAAGCTAACTCCTTGTTAATAGTGCCACTGCCTTCAGACCTGGGAATGGGTAATCCATAGCAGTTGCAATAACTGTGGCCACTACCGATGCAACGATTGCACCGTCACTACTCATTAGTAAGTATCATTGGCTCTCAGGAACAACCAATATTAACTCAATCAAGTCCCTGAACCCCTTTTTTGACGAACTTGACGAAGATATGACCTTTTCTTTTATGCGCTAAAGATTGAAGACCAGCGAAGTTGAGATGAAAGGCAAAGAAGGAAAGGGATGAACAATTTGACAATGACCTCATTGGGAATGACAGGAATGTTGGAATGGGAGACGATATTGCCATTAGCTGTAACTCAGATTGCTTCATTATTGAATTGTTAGTGACTTATGTTTGTTCAAACTCTTCTGTGCCTAGAACTTTTGGGTCCTTTGTAATAAACAACTGGCCTTGATTCACTCATTTGTTAGGACGAAAATATATTGTATCAATAGAATCATGTTACTTCTATGGAGGAATTCATATTGTGTTTCTTTTAATACTGTCTTGGATGTAGTCTATTACGACGCCCCGAATAACAGTCAGGCAACTTTTTGTGCGAAACAACACATTTTTATTTTATTTTTATAAACATGGGCTATTTCCCGGTGAAATAACTCAAGACGATAGGCATAGAATACAGCTTAATAAAGGGGTGTACTGACATTGGTCTTTCACCATGAGAGGCACGGGCGGTAACAATCGTAGTTCAAGCATTCAGGGCGTTTTCAGCACTTAATTTGTTTGCATGCCGAGTCAAACATTTTCCTTGATGATGCCACCTTGTTAATTAAGCTCAAAAAAAGTGATCCCTGGCATTAATTCTTTGTTCATTCAGTAATTAACGCTGTATGAGTGAGATCGGGGAGGCACGTGATCTGGCGTCGCGAAAGGCTGATCTGAACGCGTTCTGGCCCCGCAAGATTCGCGACCTCGACCTCACGTCATCGCTCACAGCTTCGCCAATACCTGTATGGAATCGTGAACGACCTCGTATCGTACTTGGTGGCTGGAGATGTGGATCCTGGAGAATCCAGAGGCCTTTGATGGTGAGTTTTCCATCTTTAATCGTTGATGTAGCTAATCATCCGTAGGCCGAAGGCTGTGGTTGCGACCAGGGAAAGCCTACCTTTTTGGCCGAACGGCCGCAGAACGTAAGAGACAAAACCTTAGACGAAAGAATCCAAGCTCATATGCAATGCACAGCCGGTCAACTGGCGATATCACACAACACCATCTCGCGCAAGCACTTAACCATCACCATCAGCCCTGTCGAGAAAGGCCAGGCACACAACCCAAAGAGCCGCTCTACGCTTACGATCGAAGATTTGGCGACGAAAATAGGGACAGTCGTCAATGGAGAAAAGATCAAGGGCAAGAGAAAGGTGATCGAGGGGGACAAGGCCGAGTTCACGATGGGAAAATGTCCAAACAAATTCACGTAAGCTGTTTCATCCCATCTTAGTGTGACGCCGCTTATCATCCACAGCATCTCATGGGAACCAGTTGTTTTCGCATTCTCTTTCACCAGCAAAGAGCTACAAATCGACCCGTTGACTAAACTTCGAAAAAGGTTCGAACAGCTTGACATCAAGCTTGTAACAGAATATGTTGATTCGACCACACATGTAGTCTCAAAGAAGCGAAATACGGCCAAAGGACTTCAAGCACTGATAAACGGGAAGCACATCGTGACGGAGACTTTTCTTGATGCCGTGGCAGAAGCCGGAAATTTGTCAGATGGGGCTGAGACCACGGATCCGAGCCCCCTGGAGCAGGATTTCAATCAGTATTGGCCTGATGCTATGCAGCATTTGCCTCCGAGGGGTGGTGAACCTGTACAACACCCTGACTCAACGTATGCTCCAGATCCTGGCAGACGCGATATTTTCGAAGGCTACACCTTCATCTTCTACGACCAGGTTCAGTACAACAACTTGCTAATGCCTATTACGAGTGGTGGCGGCAAGGCGTTGTTGCGCAATGTTGTTCCCGACGAAACGCCGGTTGATGAGTTTGTTCAGTACGTCAAAAGTGTTGCTAGTGAAAAGGGCCTCGGTGCTTTTAATGACGGCAGCGAGGGCAAAGGTGTGGTAGTAGTACGCTTCGTACCATCGAAAGGAGGCTCTGTCGATTGGTACGTCGAATTCTTCAGGTCCGTATCACTATCGCTGGACCACCGTCCGATTGAGCAGAGTGAGTTTCTGGAGGCAATCCTCATCAAGGATGCTAGTATTCTTCGACGACCTCTCGAGGTCGAGTCTGCACATAATACACAACACCAACATCAGAATCTTCAGGAGCCTGAGGTGACGAACGGTACGCAACACCCTGCCACACAAGCTGAAGCATCACAAGCAGCCGAAGCGTCACAGCCTGCACCTCAACGTGGGGCGAGGAGAACTTTCAAAAGACGGTTCGCGGGCTTTGATGACGATGACAATGATGTGGATATGGATGATATCCCTGCAGCACCGGTACCTGCAAATCAACTCACAACACATGCTGCGACCCAAAATGCGACACAAGCGCCAGTAGAGGAGGAGGGCTTATTCGTGTCTCAGGAGCCAGATGCACCCCCAGAAACACAGCTATCCAGTAATGCCAGGGCTTCACAAAGGAAACGGCGAGCTTCGCCATTGCCTGAAGATGACCTCATGGAAGGCATGGCAACTGCAGCAGAGAGGTTTAAGCGTCAGCGAATAGAGCGAGGTGAGGACTTGAACGAGCCAGCCGAGCAAGTGGAAACTCAAACTGTCAAGAAGGTCCAAGAGCCAAAGAAGATCAAAAAGGAGTTTGATATCTTGGCAATTGCTGCAAAGAACAGAGAGCAGGAAGAGGCTCGCGCACGAGCTGAAAAGGAAGATCTAGCAAATCTACCAGATGATGTTGATCTCTCCGAGATCCGCAGACTCAACATCGTGGAGGAAATAGAAGTACGACAACCCAGTCATCCTCGTACTCGAGAACAAGACATTCGGGATGGACGATGGGATCCTAAATGGAATGGAATGAAGAATTTTAAAAGGTTCAGACAACGCGGGGAGGCGACGGGACGACAACCTGCAAAGACTATTGTGCCCCTAACGCAGGTCAAGACAAAGGAGTTTGGCGTTGGCGACGATTACTGGCTCGAAGATGAGGAAACAGAGCGGAGAAAGAGAAACTCAAGCCAGGCTCCTGGAACAGAGTCACAACCATCCGCACCTACGGCACCCTCAGCTTCATCGCGCACCCACAAAAGGGCATATGCCAATGTCCTATCTGACAGCAGCGATGAGGAGAGCAACCAGGTTTCCCAACGATCTTCAGCACCAGCGACTCGAACAAGGGGGGCACAAGCTGCAGCGTCACAAACGCAGTCGCAAGCTCAATCAAAGAGTCAAGCATCACGAAATACTAGTCAAGGGAGTAAACGAGCTGCAGCAGAGCCTGCTGCTGGACAGCAGCCTCCAAAGCGGAGTCGACCAACAAGGGCTGTGGAAATTGCGGATAGTGACAGTGATGACGAGCTCAAGTTCCGATTTGGAAAGAGACGGTAAAGACCGGTCTCTGTGGGGTATCTTTCTAGCTAATGTACATATCTATATGTTCGGAAAGGAGCATCTATGGCGCAAACAGTATGGTCTAATACATGTAATATGATTCCCATGTATCAGGAATGCGCCAGCAGTCTTGCGTCTATGATCTATATCATCTCTTCACTGTGATGGTCTAATCCATCTGGTCCATCTTACTTTCAGTACCTTCGGATTCTTCGACAAGAAGGCCTACGAGACAGGCTGATAGCATAGTCTCGTAGTTTACCCAAGGATGAATCTCGCCAAAAAGCTTGGTGCCGTCACGTCCAGCACCACGCATCAACTCCGGAACGCCGCCAGGATGAAAGTCGGCATAAGGTGTGACATTGTACACCTTTCCATTGAGCGCCATCCAGGCATCTTTGCCCTTGCGACCCGTCATGCGCTTCAACATAGATGGAGTCACACGCAAGTATGGTGTCTGGGGTTCGACACCGCGGAGATCAGCATTGGGTCCAGATATACGAGCCCAATCAAGAGGAGAATGGCCTGGTGTGAGAAGGACCTTGCGACTGGGCTTATTGGGCTTGGATGAATGTGTAGGTGGAGGTGCGAGACCACCTGATGACGGAGGTCCTCGATTCGGGAGCGGGCCACGAGCTCTTTGTGGTGAATTTACGGCAGGAAACTGGGAGAGGGATGGCAGGCGACCAGCCGATGGGGCGGCTGAGGATGTTGGAGGAGGAAGACGGCCCGGAGGTGGAGGCGGAGGCATCATGGATGGATTCGGGGAGAGAGCGGGGCCCGAGGCAGTGGGGTTCCGACGCGGAGCGGGGTGGGAGCTCGGCGCAATAGGAGCATTATCGAGGCTGAAGCTGGGGACGGTAAAAGAGGGAGGATCGGAGGCGACAGCCTTGGGAGTGGTTTGCTCTTCTGGTTCGGCGATGATTGGGGGTGGAGGTGCAACCTTTGGTAAAGGAGGTGGCGGCATCGACGTAGTATCGTTCTTGGCGCTCTTCATCGAGGAGGTCGGGGTATCGATCGCGGTAGCAGCAGCCTTTCCTTGGTCTCGACGCTGGTCGTCGTCTCGTGTGGTACGGTTACCGGCCGGACGAGCCCGGAGTCGAGGGCCCGGTTCCACCTCGTGATCCGACACCATGATACGGGGTCCAGGATCAGCATCGTCAGCTTCAGTCTCAGCCTCATCCTTAGCTACAATGGCGGGAGGACCTGTTCCTCTCCAGCGGAGAAGGATCTGCAGCGGCTCTGGCATCCATGATGGCGGACGAACAAGAACCCAGACAACAGAGGCAACGATGAGCCCGATACCAATAACGCCCATGACGACACAGTAGAGACAGAAGTGTGAAACCCGAGAAACAAAAAAAGAGAGTTTTCCCCAGGTGACTTTGAGAGTTGGGGTCGATTGGCGAGGAGAAGGGAGGGAGTGGGTTGTGGAATGGTTATTGCAGAATCATCGAGCCACTGAATGCGCCTCCAGTAGTTAACTGATGGATTTGCTTTTGTCAGCGGTGGACAAAGAAAATCAAAGCTGGAGCTGAAAGGCCGAAGCTTAGTTTGGATGGAGCCTTGCAACGGGGAGACGTTGATTGGCTCATGTTCCGGGGGTTCTAAACAGCCCGATTTTCATGTGAATAATTACCGATTCATAATTGAACTGGGGCAAACTAGAATAATTCTAGTCGGATTCTGTCATAACTTTACTGTGAGCTTATCAATACCGCAGCTCGCTTCTGTGCAGAGTACTATTTGTGTTGCAATCGTGCTTTAAAGTGCTATGATAGAGTTTTCCGTTCTTAATGCCAACTTATTAGGGCATGGAGCAAGACAGTGACGGTAATAATACGATTCAAGCCGCCGGCTGTTGCTTCTTGTTGTGGCGTCAACCTTGGTCATGCCACATATTTGAAGCTTAGTGATCGACAGAGAAGAGCTGGTACTCATTTTCGCAGGGGACAGGGAACTTGGGACAGGTTGAGATGAATAGCGAGGAGCAAGGGGCATTCCATGATCTGTGATTTCAGTTGGCATAAAATGTAATAAGCGGTGGATGTTTAATGATCCATTGAATGGAGAAAGGGGAGTTGACTGTTCTAAATATTGCAATACTTGTAATTGTAGGCGAGTTTCATGGAGGTAGTGTCGCTGTCAGAGACGCACGCTTGTAAATAAACAATTGTGCATCTTATCATATCCGATCTAGACTACCAGGTATGTTTCGTGATGGCAACGACCAGTCAGATGTCTCAATTGCAAGACATATGAAACTCGAGTCTATAGCATGACATGTCCATTAAATGTCATAGAAAAGTAAACATGAGCATGATCAATTTCAGAGAGAGGTCAAAAAGCAAGACACTCGAGCAGGGATGGTCACATCCTGACCATGTCCATTGCGTTCAATGAATGACCACGATCCGTTCATCCCGCTAGTTTCTGGTAGGTATTATCCCTACATTTCTCGTCTATTTTCGTGATTGTGCTTCTATTTTTCCCGGCTCTTCCTTCGCCTCTCTTTTCTCCTTGACTCATACTCCTAATATCATCCGTGACGACCTGACTTTTTTTTTTTTTTTTTNNTCTCGTCTATCTCCCCCCGTGAACAACTCAATTGTATACTCTTTCTCATCTGCAGCTACCAAGCAGTAAATAGAAAGACATCCCCGCTTCAACTCGTCAAGCCACTTCATCTATCCAACACTCGACCCCACCGCCTCTTGTCTCTCATCGTCAAACTGTTTGTTTACTTTTGATGTGGTCACCTCGACATTGAGTTTGGGCGCCAAATTAGCTAGAAACCGCTAGCGTTTTAGTGATCACCGTGCTGTAACATTGGCATTACAGTGCGTCACTCACTGAAGTCCCTTTAACCTTTCCCGTTACCGCCTCGACATACAGCCAATGAGAGCTCACCGCTCCGTCCCGCTACCACTCATCTCAGCCTGAGCCAGCCAAGCAGTAGAGGCTCGTTTCCGATAACCCAACTCGTGCGTGAACAGAATGCGCACTCTAAACACCATCAACTCGTCATCTCCTCGTCCTACATCTCCAGGCCTCTCGGTCTCTCAGCCTCATATCCGCCGTTCCGCCACCTCCGCCGGAAACACCAAATTAGTCACCTCTTCCAAACCTCTCCCAAAGACTCGATCCAGGACCCCTACTCCAGGTCAGGCTCAAGTTCAGACCAAGGCACAGGTTCAGGCTCGTCCCCGATTCCCCTCGGCTGGTGCCACTATAACCTCGAGCGCTCGCACGACGCCATCCCTTGGCTTCCACGACACAAATAAGCAACATGTTCTTTCTGTAACCGCTACAATTCCCTCGACCCGTTCTACCTCGTCGAGTTCCGCTCCTCCCACTACCAAAATGGCCCCTAGCGACACAAGACATAGGCCCCCACAGCTCAGTGCTGCAGCAGCAAAAACAGTCGGGCGAACGCCCTTGACGCCCAAGATTGCCTCGACAGCAAAGGGCCCTTCATTAGGGGCTCCTCCTTTAGTTCGAAGATCAACTCAAGGACTGAGTTCAGTCACATCTGGGCGCGACGATGCTGTTACTCCCCGTTCTGGCAGTCGACAAGGCGGACGCAATAATAGCAATAGTTCGACACCCAGTGGAACCCCAAATATTGATCGAGATGGATGGGACCCTCGGGCTTCTTTGGGCTCTTCAGGAAGGCAATCATTATCTCGAGCTGAGTCTCCAGCAGACCCGGACGCCAAATTCTTTCGTGCCAGCGAGGCTCCGACCTCATCACAAGCATCCGGTCGTCCCTCGTTAGGCTCACAAAAGCCTGCCTCGTACTTTCACACCAGTAAAGCCAATGCTGAATATAAAAAGGCTACTAGCCCTCCCACCTCTGCACCTTATACACCGACACTCAGCGCCGCACCCGAGCCTTCATCCTCGAAATTCTTTTACGCCAATGGCGCCGACCTCGAACTCAAACCTTCTTCAGCCAATTCGTCCAGCACGAGGCTCCAGTCTAAGCGCCCAAGCACCAGCAGCTCAGCAAACGAACAACCCAATTATGCACTACCCCCAAGGCCGCATTCTCCTATCAAGATTGCTCAACCTACACCTTCTATACTCAAAAATACTGGCGCACCTGGTCTTGGAAACAGACCGCAAGTAGCGTCACCGCCTCAAATAGCTTCTCCACCCCCACTAGCTCCCCCAGCGTCTATCACCTCCTCCAAGAGACGAGTTAGCATCGATGCAGCGCCAAAAAAGCAGAGAGGCCACGCAAGAGCTGGCAGTGTTCCCAATTTTGATCACTCTCACTCACCTAGGTTGCCTATGTCACCGGCTCGACGACCTTTTGAATATGGCTCACCTCCCGCAAGCCCTGGCTCAACTCAGCCAGCTCTGACCATGGCTTCGATCCTTCAAGTTGCTGAAGATCTCGACGATGAAGAGGAGGAGGATGAAGGAGAAGCGAAGAAAGAAGATGGATCTCAGCCCGACTTGCAGAGCCCTACCAAATCCAGCCATGGAGAGCCTATCAACGAACTTGTTGCCAATGCTCGAAGAGAACGAAAGGTGCAAGATCTGGAAATCACCAATGCCTCCCTTGAAGCTATAAATCGGACGCTGGAAAGACAATTACGGAAACAGCAGGCTGAAATCCGCAGGTATCGACGACTTTCGAGATCAGGCCGTCTCTCTGCTGTTGCTTCAGCGGCCTCTAGCCGAGTACCCTCTGGAGCACTCACAGATGTCCCGATCAGTCTTTCAGATCTTAGTGAAGAGGATGGTTCGGCAGCTCCCTCAGACGAAGAACACGACTCACTCGACGAATCTGATTTGTCGATGACTGATTCAGTCTCGGCCTCAGATCCTCTTGATCCTAACGATGAGAAAGCGATCGAAAAGGCCATGTCTCGACGGAAGCGTGATGAAGATCGTCTGCAGCTCGATTTAACCAAGCATCGGGAGTTACTGGTTGATAGTCAGAAGATAAACCAAAGTATCAAACGATGCCTCAACTGGACCGAGGTTCTTATCAAGGAGGGCCAGAAGGCACTTGAGTACAAGGTCCGCGTTACGGATGTTGAATTTGGTGGACATATACTTGCTCCCGCGATCGGAGATGAAGATGAAGATGATGCCTTGTCTGGTGTTGACGATCTCGAAACTGATCCTGGAAGTGCGGCCCTTGAGCCTCCTCTGCCTTGGGAGAAGGGCTCCCAGGATCGTGATAGTGGCATCGAATTGCAACCAGACAGCAACTAATCTCGCTCATCCCAAATTTGAACATGGCCAAAGTAGCCTCAATGTTCGAAACAACCCAAAAGCGACCAGGATGTCGCGCCGCACACAACTCAAACTTACAAACCGAATTTCGTTCCTTCTTTTCGTCTATACACCAGGCAAGCCTCAGGGCATCACAACAAAATATCATCAGATCTACGAAGTCAATGGAAATAACATGCATGCATACAAGGCGTTGGGCAAGCAAGCGATCATTTTGTGTCTCTGTTGTTTCTTTCACTTGCGTTTTGCTTCCCAGCGGCTACTATGCACCATCGATTCCACCTCTCAAACGATCTTCTCTCTCCCAAAAGGAGCACCACCACAAACATTCAGCCTGGACAATCGTTACATACATGTACGCCCTTTGGAGAATTGGGCCTTTTTGGTTTTCATTTGTCACCAAGATTTGTGCTTTTTTGTTTGCTTTTGGATACATACTATGTATAACAGATACCCCGGAGGAAGTTTTCACGCCAACCTGGCGACTTTAAAAGATGGAATCATTGGAGGAAATTGCAAAAACGAGAGCCTGACCCGGGAATTGCTTCTCAAGCTTCCTGTGAGATGGTTACCTCAAGTTCCAAGATAGGATGCAATGGGAAAATTAGATAGTTGCCAGAAATAGGAAATGGGATATAGGATATCAGGAGAT
This sequence comes from Fusarium burgessii, assembly GCA_002980515.1. NCBI lineage: Eukaryota > Fungi > Ascomycota > Sordariomycetes > Hypocreales > Nectriaceae > Fusarium > Fusarium burgessii. The sequence goes on along the minus strand of PVQA01000063.1, from coordinate 224,918 downwards.
GAAACTTCAATCTTCAACTCAACTTCACCATCCCTTCTATTTTCTGAACCTTGCGCATACACTCGAATAAATAACGTACTTGAAAGCTACCAAAAAAAAAAAAGAAAAAAAAAGCCGTCAGATCTCATAAAGGGGGGAATAGCGTCATGAAAATTATGTCTAAATCAGTGCCAGTTGTCCTCGATCTATAACATCCACCTGTTCAACATGCAAACCAGCAAAGTCCATCAAGTTGATAAAACCACCATTTTCAAAGTTCTCAAACAAGCAGGTCTCCTTTAACCTTGCTATGTGATCCTGTCTCTACCATTAACCGATTCGTCAAGAAACTTGTTCCTGCCTAGGGTGTTGTAGCGCGTTCCTTGTCTTTGTGTTCCTTGTCCTTGCTGTGGAAGGACTTGCGGTTCTTCTTCTTGTGGTCCTCTTCCTTGTCCTTCTTCATGGCGGCCTCGGCGACAAGCTGTTCGAAGACAAGATAGTCGCCCTCCTCTTCAGGAGATCGCTCAGCCTATAAAATGTTAGTGACTTTCGGACGAACTTTGGGGAGTTTGACACATACCCGGATAAAGACATCGCCAATAAGAACCAGAGCCTGCGCGCGCTCAAGTCGCTTGTTGAGGGGGACCTTCTTATCGTTCAGAATGCTGTCGCAAACCTCACGCAGAACGCTCTGGATCTCAAACTTGCTGCCCCTCCATGCGGCAGTGAGAATCTTGCCAGTCACACGTCTCTCATATTCAGCACGCTTCTCATCAGTCCAGTCCTCGCCACCCTTCTCCTCCATCTTGGCCATATCCTCCATAGTCTGCTGAGCGTCGATAGCGCTGCTGATAGTGTTCCATGTCTCCTTGACAAGTGTGCCCTTGTCACGAAGTCTGCTGAAGAAACCGCCGATACCAAAGAACTTCTGGCTGCGGAGTAAGCTCGAGGCCTTGGAGACGTAAGTTTGACCGATGGCGTGTAAAATGTCAATTCCGAAAGACTCCATCTTTAGGTTTTCAACCTCCAGGCGCATCTTCTCCTGGAACGCCCTGGTCACATCAGGGCCCTTGTCAGTTTCTGTCCACACGCTAAGTCGGTCGAGAAGCTTTCGGGCGAGGGTATCAACACGCTCCTGGCGAATCTTGGCGCGCTCCTTTTCGTATGCTGCCAGTTGCTCCCGCTGCTCTTTGGTAAGGCCACCCTTCTTCTTCTCCTTGTACTTGAGTTCCTCCTCCGTAAGTTCACCCTTGGACGCCTCTGAACCAACAAGATCTTCATGAGATTTATCCATCAGTGCGGGCCGAAGGGGAATCTGGGTTCGACTGCGGGAGCTCGACGAGGGGGCAGGCGAAGTGGCATCGGCTCGTTGAGGAGTGTCGGCGGAAAGGCCAGCGGTGGGCGGTGCGGGCGATGCGGGCTTGGTCTCCTTGTCGTCATTGACAGAAGCGGCGGCGTAAGGTGGCGGTGGTGGTCCGGCTTGATGCTCTGCAGCAGCTGCGGCCTTCTCCTCTGCCTTCTTCTCTTGATCTTTGAGGCTCTCCTTCTTGGCATCTTCAGTTCCAGGGAAATCCTCCTCGGCTTGCGCGGCAGCGGCTTCAGCAGCGGCAGCTTCCTCCTCCTCCTGCATTGTGATGTCCATAGTGGCTGTGAGGTCCTTCATGAGACTGATCTCGCCGATCCAGTCCACGAAGGCCTCGCCTCCGAAGATGGAGCTGAAGAACTCAGCTGGGTCGGCGAAACCCTCCTGCGGTCTCGCAGAGTCCTTGCCGAACTTATCGTAGGCTGCGCGTAGATTGGAATCGGACAGAACCTGATAGGCCTCACCGATGGCCTGGAACTTTTCGTGGGCGGTAGGATCATTAGGATTCTTATCTGCGATGTGACAGATGTTTAGTTCTCCGAAGTGCTATGAAGCGGTGGAAGTGAGGCACAAGAGCGAACCTGGGTGGTGGACAATAGCCATCTTGCGATAAGCCTTTTTGATCTCCAGCTCGGTGGCCGTGGGCTGGACGCCCAGAGTGTCGTAATAGGCGGTATCGACGACCATGATGAAAGATGGGTATACTTGGTGTTTCCAGATTCCAGGTACTTGATATAGGATACAGGTCGTAGGTAGAGGATATATAGAGTTGGCGTTAAGGTAGGTATATATCGACTACTAAGAGAGGTTATGGGAGGGGGGAAAAATTGGTTGCAAGCAAGAAATGATGGAAATGTTGATGATGGCGTCGGATTGCCTAAAAGAACTAAGGTACAGCACCTATGACTGCCCTACCCTGCCTGCCACCTGCCGACCCAACCTAAGCTTGGCTAGTCCTTGGCGGAAAATTCCTGGCATTAACGTAATAGAACCTACCGACCCAAAGGTAATGGGAACCTTGCAGCGCCTCTGTATTTTACGCAAGCTCCCGTCCCTGCCAGGTAAGAAGAAACTTTCTTTTCAGGCTTCGTGCCCAGCCCAACCTACAAAATAGCCCAGCGCCAGCCTTTTCCAGCCCAGCCCAGCACAGCACAGCACAGAGAGGGGTCCATCTCATGTCAATCCAGTCTACGTAATGGTGGGGCTGTGCTTGAATAGACTACGACCTCCTCAACAGACTCAACCACAACTACCGTATGTTATAAATACTATATAGCAACAAATCAATGTGAACCTTACCGCGACCTATATTTACTGAACTACTTTGTGAATGGTTTCTAATTGTTGTTATGAAAAGAACTTGAGCGTAGTAAAGAGAAGGATGAAATTGTGTTATGAGCTATAGCCATCCTATCTTCTACTTAGGTTTCGGGCTAGCAAAAGTCCGTTCGTTCATCTGTACTCTTTTGTAATAGCTTTGAAGAGCCTCTTTTATCTCAGGAATTACTGGACCATTCAAGGTACGAAGAGCACGTTGCAACTTGGTTATATCCAGTTTGCAATCGCTTCGGTTGGCCCTCTAGGCATCGGTCAGGTCTACATCTGGTGACATTTTGAGCTTCAAGTCGGGTTCAAGTTCGTCCCTATACAGAACGAGGGCGGCGTAGGGTGTAATGGTACCCGGGTTAGTGAAGTTGAATGTGCCAGTCACTTTGTTCAGTGCTAAACAGACGGCAGCAGGCAAGAGATCGTGCAATACCGTGTAGCTGTTATGCTTGTTGCTGGCTGGTTTACCCTTGTACAAAGTCTTATTGAGAAAGCCTTTTAGAGGCATGCAACACCCGATAGGGGAGCGAAGGCGTAGAACGAGTATGCCTTTGTCGTGATCCAATGCTAGGGACTGTTCATCAAATGAGTTTGAGCAAAGCCAGAGTGTGTTACTGTACTGACTTTTTGAACATTGTATTGAGTTTGAGAGATCGAAGGTAATTTGAAGTTTGGCTCTTCATCTTCCTTGAAACCTCTGTCGTAAAAACTATGTCTCTCATCGTGTCGGTAGAAGTTTCCGCTGCCGAAGACAGTGCAGTGGATTCCCTGATCGACGCAGTGGTTTATGATAGATGGAACGTCAACATTGTACGTATTCATTATCCCGGTTGCTGCATTTACGCTCAACTCGTCGTAGTCAGCGAAGGCATCATCTAAGACGACAAAAACATGAGTTGTCAAGTTCCTTTTCATTTCATGTTGCCGCCATCTTGCAGCGACATCTCTGCAAAGCACGCCTTGGTGACTTGGCTTTTTAAGCTCCGCTTCCAACATTTCAGTGATCCATCTTGTCTGTTTGCTTTTAAAGATCATGAATCTTGGTTGACTGTTGTTGGAGGAGGAGGAAACATCCACTTCCATAGGTTGTCCAGTGGGTTGCTCTTGACCACGCTCTTTAAGTGGCTTTTCGTTTGGTTGGAAAGACATATTGTTGACGATATATATACGATAGAGCTCGGAAAGATTCTGTTCCGGAAACCAAATCAGAAGAATGATATTTTGTGAGAATCAGGTGCCAGGGAGAAGAAGAAGAAGAAACAGTTTAACTTGGACTCTGATTGTTTGGCTCTTTCTCGACATACGTGTTTTCTCAGGTGTTGAGCAACAGCCCCCGAGATGGAGTTCATTTGCAACGGAAGAAGGAAGCCTTTGCCAATTGATTTGTGAACCTGGAGTGACAGAGGAAAGACTAGGTAGGTAGACAACCTTTAAGGTAATTACCAGACTGCCTTACCTTACCCACCTTGAGGTATCTTGGATGCAGAGTGAAGGTGGAAAGGGGAGAAGCACACTGAGAGACATGGGTATACCTTAGAATTTGATGTGAGCTTTTCGTATTGAAGCACCATACTTTACCCAAAGCACCTAAATAAGTTGAAGTGTATAAGCTATGGTCCCTTCCTCGCTCAGCTACGAAGGAGGTTTGGAAGATATAAACAGCTCCGATATATAGGAGTGGACATTGTTTCTCATAATTGAGCATGAGCATGTCCCTGAACTGGAAATTGCTAGAGTCATTGCATTCAGAGATCATAACTCTCTGAATTCTTAACGATTTCTTCCTACCAAACGAGACAGCTCCGACAGTTTTTTTTTTTTTTTTTTCGAGGGATATATATCATGGCTAGACCACAATTTCCAAGGAGTACGGACTACATCCTCAGCAATAATCGCCAGAGTTATCTGGACAATTGTGGACATAGTATATCCGTATCCTATTACACCGGGCAGCGTTTAGCTCATCTAACCAAGCCTCAAGATGTAAAGAGACTTAGGATTCCAGTCTAGGATAATATAAACAATAAACAGTGGGAGTTCAGGATTGATGAGTAGTAAAGTCATCTCAAGCTCGTCCAAGGTTTCTGTCAATCCTAGCGGCGCTGGATAAATCCGGCTGGGCGGTCAGGAGGTCCGGATCGTCTACATGCATAAGGGGTCCATGATTGACTGAGCCGCCCGTGATCTTACTAGATCTAGAATACACTGGTCCTGGTAAGTCTTAGAATAGAGCACTTCAGTTGATTTGTCAATGGCTTGTGAAAGTTGTCAAATCTAATGACTATATGCGATGATAAGCCAGAAACTCAGAATGGGATACGAGATAATTAACATCCACTTGACAGAAATAACAAAGGTCAATACTTGTCCCAGAAATTTATGTTTCACCTCCTAGGACATACATATCAGGATGAAACCGGGGTAAGGCCAGCTCGCTTGAATGTTTCGTCTCAACATTTGGCACCAACCATTACGGCCTTCGGACCGGCATTTGACTTGAGATTCGGTGCGGTGTTGTAACCGGAGTTCCGGCTGATTGATTGACAGCCTGCAAGATCCGATTAAATATAGCACCTCCAAATGCTACCCAGTTGCTGCATAAGCGCAGATCAACAACGGGAGGCCTGAAATTAATTAATGACCTGCAGTGCGATAAACAGCGTCGAGAGCCAGTCGTTGAATCCGAATACGACAGGTAATGCATGTAACGCGGCGCTTATGCCCCGCCCCCCTATCAGCCACACCCACCCTGCCAGGCCAGAAATTGAGCTCTGTGCATAATTTGTGGATTTATCCGGAGCGGAGGTCATCCAGTCTCATTTTGCTTCTCCCATCTGTCCTCTCTTCTTCTCCAAGCATCTGGTGGTGAGAAAATACACCCAAGACGTTTCCGGGACCTGGTTGCAATTTAATTGATATATAACATTTGCTTCCTCCCGTCTACCTGACTTTGTACGTCTATACTAAGACGTGCACTGCTCAGTTAAAGCTCTTACGCGCTTCACCTCTACCTCGACCTTCCTCCTACCCCCCTCACGCTACCACCGCCAAAATGGGCTACCTCTACTACCTCTTCCACCCTTACCAGCTTCGATCGATCATTCAATGGTAAGTCTCGGCCTTAATGGCGCTCGCACCAAGAGAACATATCTAACAGTGCTCCAGGAAGGTCTGGCATGATCCCGTCCACCAGCGCGATCCCAGCACAGAGTCCCCAGAGCTAAAAGAATGCTTTCGTTACCTCGACATGACAAGTCGCAGTTTTGCGGCTGTCATTCAAGAGCTTAACCACGAACTCCTCGTCCCCATCACTCTCTTCTACCTCTGCCTCCGTGGCCTAGACACCATCGAGGATGACATGACCATCCCCCTGGACAAGAAGATCCCCCTCCTTCGAAACTTCCACAACACCATGGAAGAAGATGGTTGGCAATTCCACGAGAGTCAAGAGAAGGATAAAGAGCTGTTGGAGCACTTTGACGTGGTCATCACAGAGCTCAAGAAGATCAAGGCCCCGTACTACGAGATCATCAAGGACATGACTCGCAAGATGGGCAATGGCATGGCCGACTATGCCCAAAACGAGGAGATGATCAAGAACGGTGTGCAGACGATTGAAGAGTACGAGCTGTACTGCCATTACGTTGCTGGCCTTGTTGGTGAGGGTCTAACGCGTCTGTTTGTCGAGTCAGAGCTGGCCAACCCCAAGCTTGCAGAACGTCCTTCTCTTACCGAGTCAATGGGTCAATTCCTCCAGAAGACCAACATCATTCGAGATATCCACGAGGATTGGCAAGACGGCCGAAGATGGTACCCCAAGGAGATCTGGAGCCAGCACGTCGACAAGTGGGAGGACATGTTCGACCCCAGCCAGCAAACAAAGGCCCTAGAGTGTGTCTCGGCGATGGTGCTCGACGCCCTAAAGCACAGCGAGGAGTGTCTCTTCTACATGGCCGGCATCAAGGACCAAAGTGTTTTCAACTTCGTTGCTATCCCTCAAGGCATGGCCATTGCTACACTGGAGCTTGTCTTCCGCAACCCTGAGATGCTCAAGAGGAACGTCAAGATCACAAAAGGTGATGCCTGCAAGATCATGTTCGACTGCACGCAAAATCTCTACACTGTTTGTGAGGTCTTCAAGCGATATGCCCGAAAAATCGCCAAGAAGAACGACCCTCGCGACCCCAACTTCCTTGCCATCAGTGCTCAATGTGGAAAGGTATGCTTTTATCATGATTCCCGGTATCACCCACTAACAAATTTCAGATCGAGCAATTCATCGAGACTCTATTCCCCAAGCAGGACCCCAAGAAGCTCGCTGTTGCTCAAAACCAGGTCCAGAACAAGGAGCCTACTATGGACTCCGGCGAGGCTGTTGTTCTCTTCGGCGTTGTCATTGCAGCTCTGGTCTGCATTTCTGGTCTTATGGTACGCCAACCCCTTGCTCTCAAGGCCGTACTCAACTAACAATCGATCCACAGATCGGTACCGCTTGGTTCTTTGGAGCCAGATTTGATTCTATCTTTAGGGAAGCCAGCGTTTTCCTACCAGGTGGCGAGAAGGCCACTCCCCTGATTACGGGTCACGAAGAATTGTAATACTATACGCGCCGATTTGTTTGGCTTTGTTCACGGCACGAACCTTTTTAACGATATCCTAACGTACATACCACACTTAGCAATGGTCCTCTTATGATAGGGCCTGCCCAGCTGCGTATTGCTGGGCTTTATACTCTTGTTAATACTACCTGCAGCGGCGCGATACAGCGCGCGTTGTAGTTCAAGTTTCGTCCCCCGTTCACCCATTGGTGATGTTGTCTCTTGTCTTGAAACCCGACTCCTGCACGGATGTCAAATTGCAATCGAGTCCTTCCATGACTATGATTGTGCCGAAGAAGTGCGAAAATTAAATATCTCTTGCTCTTGGTTTCCGCCTCACGGCGACGTCACGCCACAAGTCTATCCCAACATCTTAGGACGACAGATTGGTGGCGGCGAGCAAACATTTCATCCATCCTTGTAGAAATTAATTCATCCATGATTCGACCCGTGTTTGGCGATACTTGCTCCTTTGGGATGTGCTATGACTAACAAGGCATGAAATGTGTCTGGGCAAGGTTTCACCTCTGATGCTGTTGGTGCGATATGTTGTCACACTACCGGCGGGACATGCCTTAGCCGATCTTTTATCGACGGACGTGCCCATCACTCAGGGGTTTTGGTTACATCGTCCTGCTCTTTTTAAAGCATCAAGACGCAGGAACAGTTTTTCGTATCATATCAGCTGGCTTTTGATTCACTAAGTGGCGCAGGCCAAACTTGTTACCTTATGCACTGACGAGAAGCAAATGGTAATCCTAGAAGGATCTATAATATCGTTACGTACCATCTATAGTAACAAATGCGCTCAAATAAAACTCCTGGTACACATGACTTGAGATGATTCATAAATGACACCCTAAATTACATCCCATACGCACACACGAGGCATAAATGGTTCAGGTTTGTACGGTTAAGTAGCCAATTATCCTGAAATGTTTTTGTGGTATAAGAAAAATTCCGCTTTCCCTTGTCCCTGGTTCCCTAATTGATGCTGCTGCAGTGTTGCTGCTTCTATTGGTTGCCGTTATTGGCGATGAGGTCCGTTGTGCCTTGGACGTTGTTTCGGACCTTGGCACCGGTCTGCTGGGCGAGACTCTTGATGAGGCTGGCAACTTGAGCAGGACCATCGAGATTCTGGAAGCCCATAAGGTAGGCGGCGAGACCGGCAACGTGAGGAGAGGCTATGAAACATGTTAGTTTGAGACTCGACTTGAAAGGGGTGAAGGAAATAGGACATACCCATGCTGGTACCGCTGAGGGTGGCGGTGTCAGTGTTAGACTTGATGCCGACACTGAGGACGTCAACACCGGGAGCATAGACGTCGACCTCGGGGCCGAAGTTGGAGAAATCGGCTCGCTGATCGGTAGTAGCATCAAAAGCACCGACAGTGATAGCGTTGGGGGCAGAGCCAGGAGAAGTAAGGGCAGTCTCGCGCTACAAACACTGTTAGCAATGAAATAAATCGTTGACATAGATTATCACTTACGTTCTCGTTACCGGCGGCGACAACAGGGACAACGCCAGCCTTGAAGAGAGCCTCGATGGCACGGTTGATGGCCTGGGAGAAGTCGCCACCAAGAGACATGTTCATAACAGCCTTGCCAACCCGGTTCTTCTTCTTAACGTCGTCAATAACGAACTGCATGCCCTGAAGGACACCAGAGTTGCTACCACCGCCTGAGGCGTCGAGGACCTTGACGGCAACGAGGTCAACCTTCTTAGCAACACCGAAGGTAGCGCCACCGATAGTACCAGCGACGTGACTGCCATGGCCGTTCTCATCGGTATCCTGTATCCTGTTAGTTTATTTCTACTCCAAGGGTTTGGAGCTCAGATTTACTTACAACATTGTTAATGAAGTTTGCTCCAAAAGTGGCACGGCCCTCAAACTCGCTGTGTTCAACCTTGATACCAGTGTCGACAACGTAGGCGGTAATACCCTCACCAGCTGAGTCGTCGAAAACGTAGGTGTCCTCGTTGTTCTTGGTGTGGGACAGACGGTCAAGTCCAGGGGGAGCATTAACTTGAGCAATAGCAGCGTTAACTTGAACACGGGTATCAGCCTCGATATAGGCAACCTCATCGGAATTCCAGAGATCCTGAACCATAAGATCATCGGCATCGAGAGACATGGCACGCCACTTGTTCATGCGGAATGACTGAATTGAAGTTGACATAGCCTTGCCGATTGAGCTTCGCTTGTTGAGGTTTCGCTTCTTAATAGCGGCGGCAAAGGAAGCCTCCTTGGCACTGATCGCATCATCGTCAAAGGTATCGTTGTACACAACGATATATCGGTTAGGGATGATGTTGAGAGCATCGGCATTGGCAAGCATAGGTCGAAGGAATGAGCTAATTCCCATCTTCTTGTCGGCTTCATTTCCAAGACCACCTCCGATACTATCGGCCATATCACCCATTGTCTCGGCAACATCAATAGGAACAGCGGCAGCAAAGGGAGCCGCAACGAAAAGGGAAACGAGGAAAGTTCTTAGGAAAGCCATTTTGAAAGATTTATCGTTCGTTTTGTGGTTGAAATTGTAAAATATGTTGTTGTTAAAGTGATAGTAGTGAAGTGGTTCCAGCCGTTTCACTCAGTTGGCAGCTCGATCGTATAAATCGAATGTCGAAATGTAATGAAGGTAAGCTTTGAGTCGTAAAACAAAGCAATAAATGAGTGCTATTAGAGGAGTTTGCGATCAACGCTCCTCTCTTGTTGTTGAATAAGGACCGGTCGTGTTAGTTCGCAAGTTCGCGATACACTGTTCAGTATAAACAATGAAAGGATGTGATTAACAAGTTAAATGGGACTGTCTAGCAGCACAAACAGGGAAAGGAAACCAAGAGAAAGGAAGAATGAGAAAATAATGAAAGAGTCAAAGAGACGTCTTCCAACAATGAATAACCCGAACAATAGAATGAGAATGGCCGTCCAGCAGCTGACAATGGTGGGAGATGTGGGTTTAATAGGAGAAAACCGAACAATAGATTATCGGCCTCTCACTGGTGGCTTCCACATGTTCAGATCAAGCTTCGCTGCTTCAGGAGGGAGCCGCAAGATCCATGGCGGGGATGAGGCGCTAGGGGCGTGGATCCAGGGCTTCGGCGTCAGGGACAAGGGGGTGTCGTTTAGTTTAGTGTACTCAATTGAAGCCTGTACGACTGACTATAGTCGCCAAGTCAAACACCTAGGCCTACTCCAAGAACCCCTTGGAACCATCAAGATTTTCTGTTTTTGGTGGGGTTTTCAATGCTCATGTTTGCTCAGTCAGCTCGTTAACTTGAATCACCGTGGTCAGCTCTGCCACAGGAGCTGGGAATATGAAAATCTGGCACACTTGCGGTGGCATCGGATCGAGGACGAAACCATAATTGCCTTGGGGCAGTTATAATAGCGTATGTAACTGTATGGGCATCTGATTGATGGACTTCACTGATTGGTATATCCAAAATTGGCGTTTGATTACTGTTTCTCGGAAGCAACAATCGTAACCGCAATAACAGCACGTCCCTTGTTCTTGTCTGCAATGCGTTGGGCGAGAAGAACCGTTGCCGTTGCCCACAACCCGCGAACCCAGTCAGGTACCGCCAATGATACGCAGCAAATGCCGCCTCATCACTGTAAATCCAAGAGCTGGCGCGTCACATGTAGTACAGTAGTTGTACTTAGCTAACGGTCAGTGCTTAGAGTACTGGTAGCGGCAAGATTAGCTCATCACTATCCGTAATCTTGTTGCCCTTAAGCAAGGGGCAGGGAAAATCCGAAAATTCAAATGCTTCCATCCAGGGCATATGCGAGGATGATCTAGGCTGACTGCTACCATCTGCTAGTCTTTGCATGATCCCCAGATTGTCAAGTAACTTGAGATGAATCGTGCCGGCCAGGCCAAGACCCAAGGATGATACCAAGAAACAGTGCATATTGGCAATAGCACAGCGGTTTTGTTCCTCAGATGAGCAAGCGTGATAATGCAGTACGATTGGCGGCCAGTACTGAATCTCAATGTCACATCATCACGGAAGATCCACTCACTGGAAACCAGCCAAGCCCTTCCAAGAATCGGCGCTTGTTGACCTTTGGACCATCCCTGTCAATCCCAAGTTTGAAACAAGTGCCGCTAGGCTTTGGCGTCTGGACATGCCAGGCACAAGTCGATTTGGTTGGCTGCTGAAGTCTCTTCCCACGCGGCGCCTTATATCCGAACGACCCTGATTCGAAGCGCCGTGTTAACAAACGCCAGACGTCTCTGAATTGAAGTGATACGTGTGCAAATAGTCTTTGTTTTGTTTTGGCTGTCGTATGTCGGAGAAAAAGTTTGCATTTTGTTCTAGCGTGCGCCCCTTTGCAAGATCTTCTCCATGGCTCAGTGTCGCAAATACATAACCAAGGGGTTGTTTTGGCAATCCTGAAGGGGCTCTAACGGCCGAGTACAACGGACGATGAGTATCGTGGGGGGGTGATAACCCCGGGCTGTCGGGGATATAATAGGTAGGGCGCCATGCAGGTCACGGACGAAGCGTGTCTCGAAGACAACCAGGGATCAAGGTACTGTATCGAATTCTGGTGTGGCTCAGCAAGTGAAGGCCAGCGGAATGACCAAAGGGCATGATTTAACAGATTTGAGACTGATCAAAAGAAGTCGACCTTCTCGAACAAGACAAGCAGCTAAGGGCGATTCACCTGATTTGTGCCATCGATCATGGATCGACATTTTGATTGGGACAACACTGAATAAGACCAGGGTTGGCACGGTTGAAACACCACCAGCAAGCGATGACCTCGGTAGAAGGCTTCAGCTGTGGAATCATTGTCTGCGTTTGGGAATAGCTTCTTTTCTTCAAAAAATTTTGATTGAATTGGCAGTGATTCGGAAGGACATGACTAGGCAGCTGTTCATGTGACTATTGACACAAGGGATCATTGAAGGGAAGGAGCGCGCTTACAGAACCCTCCCTGCCAAGCGACCTATCAAAGGCTATTTTCTGGGTCTGTCCAAACAATGGAACAAACTGACAAAATATGTTTACCTCACTTTTTGTTAACACAAAACACAACGATACAATAAAACCGATGATCGTCTTTTGAGTCGGGCCTTGCCCTGTTTTGAGCTGACGAAGTTCTGAAACCCGCAGAATCGCATCTATGGGGTCTAGATCGTCGCGAGACAGACTTGACACACAGACATCCTTGCCCTATATCATCCATTGTCCATTCAAAACCCATACCTTCTAACGGGAAAACTGACATATGTACGACACCACGGAAAAGCGGCAAGTTATTTCTATCCGTGGAGAGGCTCTTACTTCAACCTGATTGATCTCAATTATCAATCATGGGTGTTTTCACCTGAGCAATGATATGTCATTCTGGCCTCCACATAATACGGCTCAGGCCGGAGATTGAATGTCACGGCTTCCTTCCATATTCTACACGCATGAGCATACACCGCCTTCTATAGTTTCATATGCTATCAACTATTGACTTGACACCCCATGTGATTCTCTTTTTTATATTGCCAAGGCTATATCAAATTTCCGAAACCGTATTTCGAGACTTGCAAAATGAAGCAAGTAAGGCCTGCTAGACATGCAAATAGAAGGTGACTACTGATCCTAGAATTACCAAGACTAATACCCGAGAATCAAAGTGATTACCTTTTTTGTCAAAACTCTAGGGGCACAGACAGATCCTCCCATGGTAGTGTGCGCTTGACGCAGATAGTTGTCAAAAGAAACTCATCCTTACCCTTCAAAACATTCACTAGCTCAGGTTTTCAAAATAACCATAAAAGATATTTCCTTGAGACTTGAGATTACACTTCTAAACATTCCTTTAACCATAAGTGGTTTCAGAAGTAACGTTTCGATGTTTAACAGACGAAGTTTTAGCCAAATGCTATACGAGCCCCTTTCGGTATTGACATGCTTCTAATCATTCTTCGGTGTCTCTCCTTTGTCTGATCGACACCAGATCCCAATGCAAAGAACGAAAACATGAATTTCACTCACTGCACCCGTGGTCTCAACAGTAATTCCTCATACTTATTTATCCACCAATCTACTCCAGTGGTCCAGTCAGTTCGACAATGCCATTTCAGCCCTTTCCTAGAGTAGAGGATGTATGGAAAATCGAGATCTATTTACATAATTTTGGGGCAATTCAGAAATCTCGTTAACTTGTTATTTCAAATTTTTGATTCAAATTCTCAAGATTTTCTTGCTCCTTAATGCTTAGGCCATAGAAGACGAGGGTTTACACATATTGAACTTGATACATTTTCTGTTTCACTGATTCGTAAGCTACAGTCTACCAATGTCTGGGGTTCCCCGACTTGAAAACATAAAACTCAAACTGTTTGCTGCCACCGCATTTGTGGTCTTCCTTTTTCAGAGCCACCAGACCGTTTTGCACAACGCGTATCCAGCTGCCTCTAAGATTTGTTCTTGTGTTACGAAGTTCTCAATCATTTCACAGCCAGATGACCGTATCCAAACAATATTGGCTTGACCTAACTCAGGGTGCAAGGGAACACATAAAATATGACTAATATCATCTTCATGTCTTCTATGGGGAGAGATTCAAAACTAATATCCAGTGCCACGTATTGTGTTAACTAGCTATAAGCTTCTACCGGTTGCAGATAAGGACAGCTTTCAAGAGCTATGTATTCAAATGCAAAGCTTCAGCTGGATCATCATAAGACATTCCTACCAAATTCAAAACTAGACGAGGTCAAGTTCAGGTTCTGATGGTGAAAGCCAGCGGATTCAGCCAGCAACAATTTTTATTAAAAAAAATTAAAATAAAATAAAAATAAAAAATAAAGCACAGTACTTATGACCCAAGGCTTTGTGTTCATGGATATAGGTTATCTGATTCTTCTCTGTAGATTTTTCAATGCTACAGCCAGATTCTATCCAAGTTTCTTCAGTTACAGGGTATAAGGAAAAGTGAAGTATTTGAAACAGGAAACGAACCATGTTACAGATTTCTTCAATCAATATGAGAAGTCGCATCTTACTCTTCCTTCCTTATGTCTAATTGAAAAGCTTCTATAAGGTTCGAGGTATGAGCAATGCATTTAATGGCTTAAAAGTAGTGGTAATACCGACACTACCTACCTCACTTAAGAGATAGGCTATAGGTGAAGTCTAATGGATATTGATAAATCTGATACCCCGCGGTGTACATCCGTATTAATCCGATGACTCAACTTCAATTTTCTTCGAGTGACTCAAGAGACAGTATATCCCGAAGTTCGGTATCGGTCGATAACTTCTGAGGCCGAGGAGCGGGGTTAACTTCTTCTACGCCTTCCCATGACTGCAGGTTCCACAATCTACATTGAATCATCGTCAACATCATTGGACATAAGTATCAGCCCTAGCCTAAGTCGGGCTCTTACATTGTATAAGTATCAGTCTTGTTCCGGAGCTGAGCATTGATCTAATCTCAATAGTTGTCTGTGCCCTCCCATCGAATTCCAACATGCCCGACCACGCTTCTATCGAAACAACTCTAGCTTCTATAGCCGCAAGCTCTCAGACCGTCGAGCTTCTTCGAGATCTTCACAAGCAAGCTCTAGACGAGCCGCCCTATGTCAGCACAGATGGACCTGCATCTACCGCTCTTGATAAGTTTGTCGCCTTGGACCCTGACAAGTGCGCATTCGTCTACCTGCTGTTGCGATCCATGAAGGCACGTTTCGTTGTCGAAGCTGGAACATCCTTCGGCGTCAGCACTATCTATTTAGCTCTGGCCGTTGCTCAGAACTCTGGTTCGCAGTCTGGAAAGGTCATCGCGACTGAGAATGAACCTACCAAGGCTGTCAAGGCTCGCAAGAATTGGAGTCAAGCTGGTGATGACATTGAGAAGTTTATTGATTTACGAGAGGGAGATCTTCGAGAAACGCTCAAGACTGACCTGCCGGAGCAAGTAGATTTCCTACTTCTTGACAGTAAGTCAGCTCCATTGATGATCATCGCGTTCCTCGATTGGCCAGTATAGTTAATCAAGTTACAGTTTGGACGCCTCTGGCTCTACCTACACTCAAGCTCGTCAAGCCGCGTATGAAGCCAGGTGCTACGGTTGTTGTGGATAATACCGAGGCTGCGAAGGCAGGTTACAAGGACTTGTTCGCCTATCTGCAAGATACTGCCAATGGGTTCAAGATAACGACTGTTCCATACTCGGGAGGTTTATTGGTTGCAGTGTATCTCGGGCATTAAGGAGTCTCGTGATTGTCACCATTCAAACGACGAAAATAAGCATTTCAGGACATCTATTCTTGAAGGAAGAGAACCGACAAGTCGCTAGATGAGCCAGGTCTTCCATTATTAGTCGTTATTCTTTCATAAGAATCCGAGGTTGAGGGACAATGGCTGATCACTCTTTCGAATCGTAAGACGTCCTGCAGTGTACTTAAAGCACAATGAATATTGCTGAAGCAAAGTAGTAAGATCCTGATGCAACTCAGATGTCGTTAGATTGATTCTGGCTGAGTTGATGCTTATCACGCACGCCTTACCTTGATATTATGATGTATCTCGATTGTCAAAAGACTAAAGGCTCTTCCATCCATCGTCAAAAGGTCGAAACTTATTAAAGAGGCAGCAAGGTTTATTATAGATTATACTAAACTTATATAAGTATTTCTATTACCTGGGACTAGAGTCCTTGGTTTTGCCATCTCTTAGTAGATTTCGAGAATGTGCTGCTCTGTAGTTAGGACGTGGAGATAACTGACTCGGCATTTGTATGGAGAATCTGCAAGACCGCCGTTACTATTTACGACAGGGATCGTCATGTAGAAGAAGATCATCGGCAGTTGAGGAAGATCATGAAACATATCAATATCAGTTCAATAAGTCGGTATACAAGATGCTTTTACGAATAAAAGGCTGGCGCAGAACACTCAAAGTCCAAAGACGACGCACTTGGTGCTATAGGGTACGCGATGACGATCAAAATTTGATGCTACCTTGAGAACGAGGACAACGAGGGCCAATCAGGGATAGAAACTGGACACATCATAATCTCGAGTGGCATTTTAGAACAATCAATTGTGTTTTAGACAAAAGACTCATCTCATCTGGTTGCTCCCTCCAACTGGAAAGATGACTATTGGAATAAATCATTGATAGCGTCTAAGACTATCGAATCGATAACGGATCAAGATGAGCAAACGGGGAATAAGCAAAGCCGAGGAGATCGCGCCTGACGCGGCGCTAGCAGATGGACAACTTTCAGGGTCTTGCAGGGGGTCTGAGGGGTTCCTGTGGAAATCATGATGCGCTGGCTCGAGCGAGAGGCTATTCTGGATGAAAGGATCTGGCCATTGGGTAGAGGTTGATAGAGTTTGACATGTCTTGTGCCCAATGACGTGATAAGTTACTGATTCAGTCGGTGCGTTAGTTACCAAGGTAGGTAGAGAGGCTGGGCTGAGAAACCTGGGTCACACATTTGTTGGTCAAAGTGAGGCGTCGGCTTAGGTGGATGTGATCCATGTGTGGTTGATCGCCTAGGCTGCAGAGAGGAGAGTGGAGGTGCCAAGGTTTATCTACTGACGGCGAAGGCGGGAGAAGACGAAATTGCAACGTTTGTTACCAGATGAACGCAATAACAAATATTGCGTAGAAGAATTAGGCTTCCTTTGTTTTGAATCGTTGCTAGAGAGCCGTTGCTGGTAGGTTACCTGCAGTTACAACCACAATTCCACAAAGCTGGACTCTTACATGTCTCGTCTTTTGCTGTGGAGATCCGTTGCCGCTAAGCACGCGACCTCCACTAGGTTCTTTGATAACGATCCGTCGTGGACAATTCTTGTGCCAGCATAAACAAGATGCAACAGTATCTACCAAAGTGTCGGAGTCATGTGTTCTGACGACGTGGCCATGACGGGTACCGTAGTATTCATGCATTATCTTGAAGGTCAGATCAGAGAGTGCGGGTTGCAATACGAGCATGCACATCTACAAACAAGGCAGGCTATGTCTTTCACTGCCACTTAAAACAAAACAAGACCTTGCCTAGATTTACGCTGCGTCCACCCACGCCACTTTGGGATTGATTGAGCACTTAGTGAAGTGAGACGGGTATTAAAGGGAGAGGCAATAAAGATAACAAAAGAATCGAGATGGTTTATTAGTTGCTGGCAGAGGGGCAGTCAAGTAATAAACAACAATAAATAGTCTGTAACCAGGTACAATGAGAAGGGGAAAGGGGGGGCATCGCCTATGCACCTCAGTAAAATGCGCTGTTGTGCTGTGCTGTGCTGCTAATCAACGCCTCTCATTTCCAATTCCACTCCCACTCAACGGTTCATCTTCGTTTCCTCTTCCTTCCGTCCTTCTATTTTCCATTACCATTTCCATCCCCCCATCCTTCTCTTTTTACTTGTTTTTCTTTTCTTCCTCTCCCATTCTCCCACTAACTCTCTTTACCTAGTCAAATCTCAATCTTCCGAAATCACCTCTCGTCGCCTTTAACCGTAACCGTGGAGTTGATTAATTGACTGACCCTGGCTTCGGGGCTCCCATCCCATCGGTTGGCGTATCGCAACCCATCATATTTCCTTTTTTTATTACCATTCCCCTCCCTGGAGGTCAACCACCTGTTTCTCATCCCTCCCGTTCCCTCTCCCGTCCGTCTCTGTCCACCGTGAACCGAAACTTTGGGGGCTCAATCTCCAGCCCTTGAACCTTGTGCCAATAACTTCTTTCTCCTCGTCCACTCGCAATAATCTTCTTCTCTCCATCCAACAACCACCGTTGCATCGTCTATTCGACTGCCATCATCCAACTTCGGCCCAACCTTATTGAGATGCACTACGTGCCGGCCTCGGAGCCATCTTATGGATAATATTGAATTGCAATCAGATACTGATATCGATATCGATATGGGAGACTCTATCAGTGAACCCATGGATACAGTCGATGATGGCCATACCGGCCCGCGTGCGCCTTGTCCTACCTCTATTACTGCATCCGCTCTTCTGCCTATCCGAGATAGCTATACATCTCGAAGGAACGACCTCAGCGATAACCAAGACGATGATGCCGATTCAGATACCGAATTCGCCTCCATCATGGCCTCGTCCATGCTGAATGGCATCCTCAACACCGCTTCCAACCCTGTCTCTCCCGGCTCATCTAGTCCCTCTCACGATCAAGCCAAGACATCTGATTTCGTCCCCCCAACGAGGCCGAGCAGCACACCATTCCCTCATCCTGATCGTCGGCACTCCAAGCCATGCTGCTTCAGCGGTTCTCCGCATGGCGCCGATCACCATCCTCCCACTGATTCTACCGCTTCTCCCGACACTGAGCCTACGGTTCGTCCTCGCCCAATAACCGACTTCAATCAGCTGCCAATCGAAGTTCATGAAGCGATACTGGATCATCTGTTTGGGTACCGAGTTTCCGCTACATCGCGAAGTTCAATGGCCGTATCGAGTATTGCAAAGAGTTGGGGTACAGCACTTAGACATTCGAGGAGAAGGGAATTGACGGAGTTGGCACTTGTGAGCGATGTTTGGCGGATTCTTGTTCAGCAACGGCTCTATCGTCACATCAAACTCAAGGCGACCGTCGACTGCTTGGAAGACGCCATGATCCACCTTGCTTTGCATGAGCATCTGCAATCATATGTCAAGCACATTGAGATCTGGTTCCCCGTTTTCCAACCGACCTACGGACCCGTCGCCCTATCGAACACCCTGACGCTACCTACAGTGACGATGGAAGGACTGACTAACGCGACGTACACTTTGCCTGGTAACAACTGTACCCTTGAGCAGGTGTTCCAATTCGTTGGACAGACTCTGCCCCAAGCCAGAGTTTTGACGCTGGAAGGAGGCGAGCGACGTAAGGCACCGAGAGTACTTCACTTTCCTGAGCAAAGGGTCGACCCGGCCATCTACAAACCACTTCCTGTTCTCGAATCGGTGCAGACACTAGTCACGAGGGGCCAGTGGAATCTCATGAGGGACGACCAGGACTTTGCAACGGTTCTGAATGCGTTGCCGGGTCTTTACGAGTGGCAGGGTTCTTATAGTAAACCAAAGTCAAAGAGCTACATTACCATGGCTGAGTTTCTCCCAAAACTCCCACGCCATATCACGAACCTGAGCCTTTGCCTCGAGAGCGACTATCGCCGGGAAGGAGTCATGCCACCATTCTATTCCAAGGTCGTGCAGAAGACGCATATCTGTTCAAGGATGGCCGAGGCTTTACCTTCGCTAGAGCATTTCGCATACACTGGCCGTGTTTGCCACCACTTTTTCGATATGGCTATGCGATCAACCGACCCAAGAACTTCCCGATTGAAGACTCTGGACTTGACAGTCAAGAATTGCTGCCGATACAATACGAGCTTCCACGAAGCTGGCTCCGGTATTCAGGATATGGGTTTCATTGATGCATTTGAAAAGCTGGTTCTGTCAGCAATCCGATCACTGGACAAGCTCAAGGAGGTAGTTTATTTGAGGATTCGGTTTGTTGATCTTGGTAAGTTCCTCTGGCAGTTTAACGATTGATCCGATTTTAACATGGACATTAGATTCCGTACTACCTCCACTCAATCCGTTTTTCATCATGCGCAACGGGGCCTGCTCTGGTGTCTGGAGCGAGAGAATTTTGGCCGAGATGGGCCGCGTTCGCCCTAACGTTCATTTTCCGGAGCTGAGCGAGTCCTTTGGTAACATTGTGTACAACAAGGACGGAAGAATGGTCATTACGCCTGACCCGCCGAAGACGAAGATCGCATCGCTCAAGTTATCAAATTATCGATCCCTTGCGACAGGCATCACAATTCAGTGAGACGCATCTGCCAACACGGGACTTATAGCAGATCATAATCTGTAGAAGACAACCAAAGATCGACACAGCTCGACTCTATCTGATACATCACACCTTTTGTTTTGAGACGGCGTTTAAGGTTTGGAACAATGGAAAGGAAGCTGTTAATTGAATCACATACCCAGGAGATGGGGAGTTATGAGGGCGCATGTATACATGGGAATTGCTGGCATGGCTTTATTTGGTTTGAGAAGAATTTGCTTGGGATCTGTTGAAAAGTCATCAAGATGGAAGAGAATATGGCGAGGTAATTATCTCAAGGACGCGAACTTCCATATACCCTCTGCGACATTGGCGATTTGGTACTATAATTGATGAATAAGATTGTCTGAATATTTAAGCTATCCTTATCATCAATGAAAATTTTATGCTCACTATCCGCCGATTTTATCATCACGTGTTTGCGAAGGGGAGGTTTAGGGAGTCCCTTACTCCCTTATTCGACGTGGAACTTGATAGTCGATCTTGTTGACTGAGCAGCGCCGTCACTAATGATGATTCCCAGAATCCAGCAATTGACCAAGAAGAAGCCAAGAGAGGCAAGCCAAAGACCCGGGAAGAAGGTACTGATGCCGAGAAACTCGAGTTGGTAACCTTGTTGCAACCAAGCAGCTTGGGAGACAACCCAGAGTAATAGAGCTGAGATTCCCAGCTTGGGGTTACGCAGGAAAGATGAGTTGGGGAGATATAGTGGTAAGAAAATCATATACCAAAGGAAGTACTGGTAACTGTTAGCCAATAGACGATGAATACGGCAATGAGGGTGACTAACCTGAGAGGTACAGACTTTGTTGAATGTAACAAAGGCAAATGTTTGAGCCATCATAGATGTCGCAAGATCACGCTTTGCGAGAGCGAGAGGAATGAGAACACAAGATAGGAGAAGTTGAGGCAGGAAAGAGAATGACTCAATACGGAATGAAGGTGCAGCACCAGCAGGTGTGGCAGAGGTGAGATATAACAGAACGTTATATGGGGAGAAGTTGTGACGGTGATCAATCCTCGTAACATGGTGGAAATAAGTATGAATAAGGAATGGAGTCTCATAACTGTGAAAGAGTCAGTTGTTTATTATCAGATAATTGGGCAGGATGACTTACATGGAGAACATGATGAGATTTAGAATCATAAAAGTTATGAGGCTCAGAAGACCAAATTTGAGACGCTCTGGTGTGAAGAAGTTTGAAACTGCTTCCTTGTATGTCGAGGGACGTGCAGCAGGTTTTGTCTCTTTTCCTAAACGTGCATCGTCCATCCACCATATGATAGCTGGAGCATAAATGAAGGGGTAAATCTTGAAGTGAACAGACAGTCCGAGAATGATGGCTGCAAGACTAAGTCTTCGTCTCTCAACAGCCCACAACAAACCCATAGTCAACACGCCCAACAGACCCTCTGAGCTTCCACGAGTACTAATAGTTGCTACCATAGGGTTCCATAGCCAGATCGCAGAAAAGCCTCCAGCTGTAGCCTCATCCATACCCCGCCGTCGAAGCACGCGCAGAATAAACCATCCCGCCAGAAGATCAGCCGCAGCAAAGACCAGCTTTCCAAAAGCTGAGAATTTGACAGTGGGGAGGAGTAACCAGGCGAGAAGAGGCGTGTAACGATATGTGTCGCGGGCATATGGTGATGAACCTTCTGCGACAAAGCGGGAAGCGTCAGTGAAGACAAGGTAGTCGATGTCTGTGTATTTCAAGGCTGAGTGGGCGTCTTGATAGAGGCCGTAGAAGAGAAGGCCAAGGCGGAGGAAGAGAGATATGGTGAAGAGTGGCGTTGTCCGCAGGAAGGGGGTTATTGAGGGCATTGTGAAGGTTGAGATGAGATGAAGATGACAGTTGGCGGTGAGTATATGCTCGGTATGAGGAGGGTATGTTGAGATACAAAGAGCTTATAAGCCCATAGCTTACACTCAGAAGAGTTTCTCTGAGCTTATCTTCAGTTTATCTCGATTGACCAAATCTATCGTTGTGTGCCACTCAATGGCAGTTTGCTGATGTTGAGTAACGAGTAATCCAAGCTGCCTTCCAAAAATGGTGAGCTACCTAATGCTCCTCCACTAACAAATCAAATTTCACGCCACCCCTGCAAACACGCACTAACAAATAAAGACCCGCCTCAAACCAACCTCCGACATCATCGACCACCACTTTTTATAAGCTGCATTCTTCTAACAAACGATCACAATGTCCAGCGGTGTTAAGAGAGATCGCGACGGCAACGCTCGTGCCAAGAATGCAGGTCCGCCAAAGCAGGCTGGGCCGAGGGGGAGGTTTCATGATATGTTTGAAGGGTTTCGTGATGAGCTTGATGAGCATCATGATCGACGGGAGAGGATTGTGAAGGCTTCGCGAGATGTTACTGCTCAGAGTAAGAAGATGTGAGTTTCAGAGTCAATTCGTATTTTTTCATTTTTGCTAACCAATTCCTAGCATCTTTGCACTTCAGAGGTAAGATCATAAAGTAAGACATTCAGTGAAAGTCTGCTCACACAGTACAGAGTTAAGCATCTGAACAAAGACTTCCCTCCTCACATCCAGCAAGACATGGACACACGTCTAGAAGAAATCGCCAAACTACTCAGCGGTATTGCGCCAGATCTCCAAAATGTCAACCGTTATCGGTACACCTCTCCCCTCCGCTGTCTCGAAGAATTCGTTGAGGCTCTCTCCTTTGCACACTACCTCCGTCATCAAACCCTCATCACCCCCACACAAGCCCAAGCTGCTATGCCCAGCAACATAGCTCTCACGCCAAATGACTACATGTACGGTATTTTCGATCTATTTGGCGAATTAATGCGTTTTGCAACTGTCACGACAGCTCAGAATGGCGAATTGGCTGGTTCTGGAGGCCGCAATATCATGGGTGATATTCAAGAGCTTGGATGCCAGTTTGAGATCCTTCCAGATGTGCCGACAAAGGACTGGAGGGGTAAGATGGGCGCAATGAGGCAGAGTGTGAGGAAGGTTGAGAAGTTGGGGTATGGACTTGTGGTGAGAGGGAGTGAGAGGCCTAAGGGTTGGGTGCCAGACATGAAGGACGATGCACCTGAGCCTGTGTCGCCATGAACATTCACCTCCAACGAATGATGTATGGGAAAACGGGCGTTGGCTGTTGTCGGGATATGGTATGCTATGTGGTTGAGTTTGCTCGAGCTGGTTGCTCTGATATCATGGAAAATTTACTTGTATGGAGGATTACAGCCACCCCTGCTGACAATGAGGAAAGCAACTTGATATTACAACATCAAGCTAAATTATTTTATATTACCCAGCAAGGCTCTATTCTCACTGACAGGCCGCATGTGAGTGCTGAAGGCGTGCCCACAGTCGCTCGAATCTTTTTGCTTCTTAACAATGAAACTCCAGCGGTTTAGGAAATCGATCTGGGTAGACAAACGCAAAATCCCATTGTCTGTAACGGCAAAGATTTTAGCAGACAATCGATGCGAGTTATTGTCCGAACCTATGGTGCCTATTGACATTCACAGGCAGCAATTGCTGTCTGTTCAACGGCTGTTGCCAACTGGCACTGATCAATTAATAGGTAACATGAAAAGGGAACGTGCAGCAAAGAAAAATTGCATTACTTAGGATCCTTTGGATTAATTGGAGGCGCCAGTTTCCTTGTTTTATCTGCAAAATTTGATGCACCTTCTTTCATCTCCCACCTGCGAGTGACGCAATCGCACCTCGCTCTTTTCACCTCAACGCCACATTTTTCATCTCGACAACGAAAAGAGGAAATTTTGAACTTCGCATAATCCTGAACGAGCCGGCGCGCTATTTCCGGGCTTGGAAAGGACATTTCGCCTTGAAGGCGCTCTCACTAGAAATCGCGAAGCCTCATCTCTGCCTTTTTTTTCAGGCCAATCGAGCAAGTCAACTCCTCTTCACTTCTCCTCCTTTAACCACCACCACTCACTGTTTTCCCCAAGAAAGTGACGGCGCACGGGCGCCTAAACAGCGGGTAGAGAATCCTCCAAACCTTCTAACAAGACTTTTTTCTTTCTTTCTCGCCAGATCACCATACTTCCGAGTCTTTTTTTTCAGGAGCACCTTCAGCGACATCGGGCGTTCAAGATTCGGGTCTAGGCGTTTCGTTTTATGGGACTTAGTCTTAATCTCAAGACTCAGAATGAAACAAAATCTTCATTCGTCGGGCGAAAAGTCCTCTGGTGCCCGGTCGGGTCACCCCAGCCCATCGGATAGTCGGCCTGAAGAGAGTCAAAACTCTGATTTACCCAACCTTCAAAAACAAGCACAAAATTCAGGTTCGCAGGACGAAGAGGCTGTTTGTAAACGTACAACTTTCTTCGTCAATGTTGACTGGAGCATGGGATCAACCCTTGCAACTGCAAAGAACATCGTTGGCCAGATGTACGTTGAGGCTCTGGAGCCTCTCGAGAGATTATACCCATATCCTATCGTCCTCATCCATGGAGACTTCCACACTGGTCAGGTAAGCAGTATTCTCAAATTTCATCGTAACATCTAGTTCTAACTCCCCGCAGGTCTAGACAACCAAGCCAGACGGTCAGCCCGGATGGGCCTCGTTCTTCCTCAACAAAGGCTTCCAAGTCTTCATCGTTGACTTGCCTCCCTCTGGTCGCTCAAACTTTTTAACATCTTCTCACTATATCTACCGCGAAGCAGGCATCACATCCAGTTCAATCCTAGCAAGAGGAATCGAGACAAATCTTACAGCGCCCAGTGTACCTCGAGAACCCGGCGTGCCCCTCCAATATCAAAAGGCTAAGTATCACGATAAGTGGCCCGGCGTAAGTGTAGAGTCCCGAGTCTACTTAAACCAGTACTGACAATTTATAGACTGGAAAGCGTGGAGACCCCATCTTTGCTAAGTATTGCGCTTCTTTGGTAGCTCTTCACCTCAACAAAGTGGAACGTCAGTCACTCGCTCAGAATGCCCTTCAAGCGCTCCTGCGCCATATCGGCAAATCCATACTCGTGGGCGAAGGATCGGGTGGTGCTGCGACTTGGTTAGCTACCGATGTCGAACCTGATCTCGTTGCCGGTGCCATTGTTCTCGAACCACCAGGACCTCCTTTTGGGACGGCGTTACCCAAAGAACGGAACCCGTACCGCGAATACACCCCTTTCATTCAGTTCGAGGAAGGGACTCGTATCTACGGATTGACAGACATTCCTCTTACCTACGACCCCCCAGCGCACCCTCATGAAGGCTACGATCATCCCAAGCAAAGTCCGCTTGATATAACAAAATATACGGCACCTGACGGAAAGAGTGAATGTTTCATCCAGTGCAAAAGAGCTCGCAAACTCATCAATATCAAGAAGGTCCCCAATACTATTGTCACTGCGCATGCCAGTTCGCATGGGATGTATGATTGGGCCACGGGCGTTTTCATGATGCAAGCTGGTGTTAAATGCGAGATGATCAAGCTAGAGGACAAGAACATCTTCGGCAACGGGCATCTGATGTTTCTAGAGACCAACAGCAATGAGATTGCCCAGGTCCTGCTGGACTGGATGTTGAAGAACGCGATACCCAAGGCCTTTCAAATGGTGGTGTCGGAGCCCACTCCACCACCAGAGTTCAGCGAGTTTGTGGACACTATCGAGAGACTGAGGCCTCAGAGACGGCGCAGCGTCGAGTCTATCAGCTCGCAAAAGACCCAGTTGTTGGACTCTAAGCCGATAGATCAGGAAATGAGCCTAGTTCAGCTTCCGGAAACACCACAGCCCCCAGCTGAGCAGGAAATCAGACCATGCCAAACCGAGTCCTCGGGTGAGCGTTCGACGGAAGACTCCAACAAGAGAGCAGCTCCATCTCCCGGACAGACCACCATCAGCGCTGAAAATGGTAGTGATTCTCCTTATCCAGCTTCATCGTCAACTGAAAATCCGAAACGACGACGAATCATTCTCACGACTGGGATGTCCACTCCGTCACCAGCATCTTCTGTACCCTCCTCTTCTCAGGAGAGCTCTGACCAGCGACAACAAACGAATATTGCTCAAACCCCACAGCAGCAGATTCAGGCGACAGTGGCAGAGAAGCCCATCTCCGATGTCCCCTCTTCGAAACCTACTCTCCCAGTAGGACTGCCCTCTCAGCTCAAACAACTAGCCAACAAAGACAACCAAACTTCGATGGCAACCTCTATGTTGAGCCTACCTGGTCAGCCTCAAGCTTCCAGATTCTTGAACAGTCGAGCAAGTGGCTTGTATGAGCATTTGCCTATTACTCAGCAAATCAACGCGTTGAATAGAGACTATCAGCGCAGTTTTACCCCCAACAATAATCACACGGCAGCCCGCTTTGAGTATCGAACAGGAAGCGCTGAAGAATCCACTCCAGCCATGCCCATGTATAATCAGAGTCGCGTTCCATCAGGTTTGGCTTACCCAGGTACAATTGCAGGTCAGGAATATCGGTCGTCCATTTCCCAGGCACAGCAACAGAGCCCCTATCTCCAACAGCTGAACCATTCGCCTGCACTGAGTGCCAGAGGTGGACTCATGTCGATCCCGACTTCGACGCCGACCGGGGAGCAGTTCACTCTGGCAACTCTTGCTGGGCCTTATACCCCTTCGATACCACGTTCGACACTAGGCAGTCATTCGTACAGCCCTTTTGGTACTTACCCGCAAATGACACCCCCGAGTCCATCTCCTGCTCCCAGGCCATCATCGAACCCTCCTGCATTCAACCTGAGCATCGGGTCACCTGCGGCTCCTACACCGCAGAAAACACCAGCCTCAAAGTGAGGTCTAGAGGCCGTACCTGAGCGAAGGACAATTTTTGGTATGGGCAAACATTGAGAAGTGATCAGACGTGCTATAAGAAAGGCTGTGTGTTATGTGGATGCTGTTGATCTGGGCACATCAAGCAAAAGATGTAATTTGCCATAACTATATATCTGCCCAAAGGCCACGGTTTCGAAGCGAATACAGAAACAATAGTATCGTTGATGATATTGAACAATGGACACTTAAATAGTGACTGAAAGAAACCATGATATGCCGATATGGATACGCCATATTATACTCCTACAACATCTTGTTTAGACAACAATAGCGGAAAAAACTCCAGGTATAATCTGTGCGATGACCATACTATAGAGTTTAAGAAATGCTCAAGGATCTTGTTCTCTTATGATAACCCCATGCGAACCTAGACTGTTTTTGCCTGGGACTTATGATAAGAACCCCAAGCTTATGATAATGTACTCCTTAGATATTCATAAGTTCATCATAATCGAGTTTCTGTTTATTATAACAAGGCCCCTCCGTCTTCGTCTTCAGAGTCAAGCCACTGGTCCGACTGTCCTTCATTGTCTGACATCTCAAAATCTGAAACACAGAAGTACGAAACGCTGTCACGTTCGGTAACGCTACTTGCTTCTCCTGGCTCCAACGGTGGCCATGGCTTTTCGTCCCAATAAGGACATTCATCTTCCCTTCCTGCCCAGAGCTTCTCGAAATCCTGGCGGGTAAAGAACGAGTCGTATTTCGGCCTACGCCGCCGCTTTGCGAGTGAGCGGAAATGAGCTATGTCGTAACCGCAGATATGCAACGCCGCGTCCCAAATATCCCCATGGCTTCCTTTTGGTGCATCTCGGAGCCCCAGCATATTGTATGCCAGGTCTGAGACGGACTTTCCTTCGTCATCTTTTGCATGGGGATCTGCACCTTGCTGCAAAAGATACACAAGGCTTTCTAAGCATTCTGTGGGGGTTTCCAAAGACTCAACTACCAAGTGAAGACAGGTTTCTCCCTTGGTGGATCGGACGTGGATATCTGCGCCCATGGATATGAAGTATTTCAAAACACTCAGTCGAGCGCGGTCGTATAAGCAAGCTCCTAATAATAGCAGATATCCTGTTTTATCACGCCAGTTATCCACGTCTGAAAATGAAGCGATGAGTCCAGAATTCCAAACCACATCGAGTGTTTCCTAGTAATAGTTTATGAGTATAAATGAGAACGCCATCAGCCTGTAGTTACAGTCTTACAATTGATTTTGCTCTCTCTGTTACCTCGTCGAGAAAACAGCTGTGGAAAACGGGTTTCCCTCCTGGGTAGGTCGGATCAGCTCCAGCCACTAACAGCAGTCTGCGGCATTCGTTTATCGCTTTTAGAAATCTTTGAGTGCGTATACTATCAAACGAGACAGATTTCGACTACAAGCAAGTCCTGTATCAAGCTTAGCCTTAGTGCAAGTACCTCTAAAGGGACATCTTACGTTGAGCTGTAGTTTGCATGATCAATGTCAAGTCCCTCCTCGATTAAGAATTTGCACATTTCTGGCTGTGCCATTGAGTACTAACACCAAGGTTAGTTCAATCCTACCAATCCTACTAGTTTCTGCAGCACCACTCACAAACAACAATGAGGCACCGTCTTCATCATGGTCTCGAAGCGATGCGCTGCCATTTTGCAGCATCTGTCGAAGCTCCAGGAGTTTACCTTGTTCCACAAGCTTGAAAACGTGTGAATTTTGTGGGAGGACCCTGTTTACTTGTAGCCTTGAGATGGATGAGATGCCACCTGGAACGATTTCCCTTTGTGTCAAGGAGGCGATTAACATGTGTCGATTGCTTTTCCCCTTGGGCAAAAAAGTCATTGACATTTTGTAGTCCGCCAAATGCCTCTTCGTGGGAATTGTTCTGTCGTTGCTTGCGAACATCGCTCTTTTTCTTTTATGAACCAGGAGGCTGACTGTGCCTATGCCCACATCTGCTTCTTCGCGAATTCTCTCTTGATCCAAGACGGTGCCTACAACCCGGTGGTTTTCGCAAACTGTTCAGTCGTCAGCGAATAGTTGCACTTTCAGAAGGGCTCTTTATGGATAATTGTTGATATACTCTGTGCGTTAATAGACAGCCTATTTTGCCCAAACGAGCGACCAAATCGGCGCAGTTCTTTCTGCAATTTCTCCTCCTGTTTATGTCTTTTGTCTCCTCGTACAGACTTCAATAGTGTCTGTAGATCGTCTATCGCCGATTCCGCTAACTCATCGTCCTCGGCGTAAACATCAACAGCATCGCGCTTCTCGTCAATCGGAGTGCAAAGTCTCTCAATACTCTCCAGCATAGCCTGTGTTCGAAGTACGTCTGCTTTGTTCGTGTTATCTTCTCTGTGATTACCGGTATCGGTCGCTCGGTTTTTGCTCTTGTCTTCTGAAACTACAAGACCCTTGATATCATGTAGCAATTGAAACATGGACGCAGTATCTGAAGAAGATATAGAGGATGCTGAATCGATCGTATGTTGAATCGACGATAAGGCAGTTTCTAGGTTCGTATATCCTTCGTTACATTTGGTTGTCAAACCATTCCCGAAAGCTAAGAAGTTTGTCATTTGCGATTGAAGTTGAGCCTGTATCAAGGCATCCCGTGACTGCATCTGCCGCCGCATCTGCTGAGTTTCATCTCTCAGGTTGAATATAGCGTTGCTATCCAACGTCAGTAGTTATCTTGTATAAGGATTATGGTAAATGACCTAGCTGTACCACTTATTCGCAGATGTAGCACATTGACGAGCTGATTTAGCTCACTTCTTATTCGGTTTATGTCACTTTCACTCACAACCATCTTGAATCGCTTCCAGATACGACGACCCGTTCTGTTGCTATCAGCTGGGTCGGTCTGCAACTTCACGATGTCCTCTGCTCTCGAGCAAAGATCTTGGATACATTGTCGAATGTGTAGGTCAAGAGCTGGGTCGTCTGAAGTGACTTGAGACTGAGAAATTCGTTCCAGGATGTCATGTAAAAGGAGGAACTCCCTGGCCAGAAGCTGCACGATTTCTGGACCATCCTTAATTGCTGAGAGGGTGCTGTGGACTTCCTTGACACATTTGAGAGACAACAGGATAAATTGCGTAATACTTGCTGCAGCTCCAAGAGCCTCCATACTGGCTTCTGAATCAGAGATTGATTCAAGGATATGGATGGAGTCTTGTATGGACTGACGAGAACGCCTAAGCAGGCGCAGTTGGCTTAAACGATCTTTGATTGGGTGAGCATGGATGCGACCAGGAGGGAGCAGGGTTTGCATAGAAGCCTCACCCTTTTTTGCTTTTTGCTTTCATAACAATAATTATATAGAACAAGTGACATACTCTCAGGTTGACGTATTTATTTCAATTATGTTACTGCTTGTGGGACTGTTATGTTTGTCACCTCTCAAAGGCAGGCCTCAATCTTGACCCTAGGAGCTGGCCCAGAAGCAATTCTTCAGCCTAGCAAGCATTAATACCAGGATTGGGATAATCACCAAGACTCTAGTCCTGAATTAATGTGTAGGCAGCTGTTAATATCATGTGTGATATCTGAACGTTTTCTAGGACCTGAAAAAAATATTCTAAAAACGATACCATGATACTGCAACTATCCAACGACTCACAAAATCTGCTCCCTAGCACTTATACGCTGTTATGTGCTTCTCCTGTTTCTATACTGTATCCTTTGTTTATGATTACTTCATTGGTCATATTGATAGCAATGCCCCACTAATCGCTCTTCCCTCACTTCCCGTCTCACCTAGATCACCACTTTCTAGTTCAATTTCAATTCATTCATCTTTTCTTCCATGCAATCATCAATTTCAAGATGGACCCGGGAACTCTTGATTCTGGTCATACCTTGACATCACTCTTTGAAGATGAAATTTCTCGTTGGGATGCAGTCACTTCTCGCAACAACAACGCGGATGGCTTCTTCGTCTACGCAGTTCGCACTACCAAAATATTCTGCAGGCCAATCTGTAAAGCCCGTCTTCCCCGCCGAGCAAACGTTTCATTCTTCACTCACGGCTACGATGCTCAGAAAGCTGGTTTCCGCCCTTGCAAACGATGTAAGCCCGAAATAGCAGGGTTCATGCCGGAAGAAGCAGCTGTACGAAAGATCTGGGCGTTTGTGCAACAACAAACAGAGAAACAAGGCGGTGCAGAAGCCAGGCTGAGCTTGAGTCAGATGGCGAGACAGACTGGGTTGTCCAAGTGGCACTTTCATCGGGTGTTTAAGAAATGTGTTGGTGTGACGCCAACAGAATATCTGAGAAAACAACGACAAGGTCAAGGCGTCCAAAGCTTGTTAGAAAATGAGGAAACAAGTTGGATTGATAAACTTGACTTTGAAACTATAGGCCAAGAAGACTTTGGCTTTGCTTCTTGGGATGATTCTGTCGTTGACTCAGGATATGCGACTACAGAAACACCATCAACAACTCTCAATGGTAGTCCATGGTCTTTTGATGAGTTTTTGATATGGCCAGAAGAGCATAAAACGATGCCTACTAATTGAGTTGTCTCCAAGTCGAGATACCGTCAGCTTGGGTTCCTTGGGCTCTCGCTACAATTCTGTTGAAGACATGGAGCAACCGGGTAAGCTTCAAAAGCAATGATGTAAACAAACACCCGTCCCAGACTGACGGTGCTTTGCACAGACATTTCATGGGGTATTGCACGCGCTGTTTCTGGTGACCCAGACGAACGGCGTGGGTGGTTTCGGCAGCGTTTCACATCTACAACACATTTGGCTGAACTATTACAAGGATGCTCTAGCGAGCCTCAACCGAAACCCCAAAATCACGGCAATCTTTGTTGCCGGTCGCAGTCTGTGCATGACGACGGTGTCGACTAGGCAATTTCCAACTGGAATTGTGTTGAATGCGCGAGAAAATGGTTGCTCAACCAGATGAACCGCAATGCTCTCGAATTCTCTGTGGACAGCAATTATTATTGACTTGAGTGTTGGTAGTTCAACACAACCCCCCGATTCTACCAAATACTATGCGGGCTATCTCTCAATGCTTTACAGTCTTATAGCCAACTTTAATCGCAGCCGCCTATCCAATCTTTTACTGCTTTGTAAGGTATTATCTGAGGCGACAAAGGGCTCGGGATTTTCGTATCCGAGACCTGCGATGCTTCGGACTTGGGGAGGAGACTTTTCGCGACACATGCCTGTCACTTGGCCATGGCCAAGACGCTTGGAAACTATAGGCTATTCGAATAAGCACCTATAGTCTATACTCTATTCTTCAACAATAACACCAAACAATGAGACGCCAACCCCATCCCAGGGGCCTCGTTAGCCCTGTTGAGAACCTCAAGTTGGAAACGGCGCTTACCGATGTGGTTTGTTCAAACAACATCGTAGCAGGTCATGTATGATCGCCGTAACGAGGTACAGGCTCGTCGCCAAGTTGCATTGATTCAAGCTTATTCAAATTTAACTACTCGATAGTGTTAGAAGAAACATCTATATAAGTGAGACGATCTGTCATCCAGATTTAGAGTTTCCCTTCGATCATCATCATCAATCACACAAGCCTCTTCTCAGCATCTGCTTCTTCTTCCCCTTTCCTTTGCTTCTTTCTGCTGTTCTGTGAACGCATTCGCTTCGACCACTCCTTCAATTTTAATACCTTCTTTTTGCACCGCTGGTTGGTTGCTTCAATACTCTTTGTCTTTCAGCAACCCTTCCAACTTGTCACTATCACTTATTCGATCAACTTTCATCATGTCTATCTCAAAGACTATCATCCTTGCCGCTCTTCTGGCTTATGCAGAGGCCCGATTCGGCCAAGAACAGGAGCCTGTTGCTGCTGTCCAGGCTCTTGGTGATGCTGGATTTGGTGACCCTGGTGTCGCTGCCACTATTGCTGGCAGCATCCCTGGCGCTTTGCTCGCAGCTGCTAGTCCTTGTGACAAGGTATGTGATAAGAGAATTTCATGGATATACATCAGCTAACATCCTTCAGCTTACTATCGCTGATCAGATGATCACTGAGTTAGGAACTGACCAGGCAGTTCTTGACGCAGCTATCGGTCTTGTCGCAGCCGAGACCAACTTCAACCCTTCAGCCGTTGACAGACCTTTTGTCTGCGCTGACCCCAGCCTACCAGCTACCGCTGCCCTTCGAGGCATTGTCCCTCTCGTCGACCCTGCTGTTGACGGTGCAGCCACTGAGAATGCCAACTCGGCAACCTCAGTCACAACTCCTTTCGACGCCGCTGGCTTATCACAGGCTGAGGTCATGATTGCTCAGGGATTCAGCACATTTACAGCCGTTGGTGCTGATGGAGAGAACGTCGAACTTGACGGCCAAGACGGCGCTGCCGCTGGTGGTGCTGGCCAAGACGATGGCCAAGATGATGGCACTGGTGCTGGTGCTGGTAACGGAGGAGCTGCCAACAACGGCACTGCTCCCGCTGATGGCCAGCAGGGAAACAATGGCTCGGGTAATGCCCAGGATGGAAACAACGCAAATGATGACGAGGATTGCGAAGACGATGATACCAACGGCAACGGCAACGGCAACAAAAACGGAAACAATGGTAACAACAACAATAACGGTAACAATGCCAACAACGGTAATAATGGAAACAACAATGGAAACAACAACGGAAATGGAAACCAGAACGGAAATAACGGCAACAACGATAATGCCCAGGATGACAACAACGCCGGCAATGGCGCTGGTAACGGTGGAAACGCTGGCGGTAATGCTGGCGGTAACGCTGGTGCTCTCGACTTTGGTGTCTGTCAGCCTACCATGGCACGCGTTGGTGGTCTCAACGGTCGCCCAGCTGATGAGTTCACTTTCATCCCTCAGGATGCTCTCATCGCTCAAGGCCAGCAGGAAGCTCTCAACCCCAACATCATCACCAACCGTATCTGTGATCAGCTCACCAACGTGTGTGACGCTAGTGCTGACGCTGTTGCTGCTTGTGAAGATGCCCAGGCTCAGATTGAGGCTTTAGGAACACGGGATCAAAGCACTGCCGACACATGGAACGCTCTGCTTGGTTTCGATGGTGTTGACTCTACTCAACAGCAGGTTTGAGAAGGGGCTGTGTGAGATGATCGATCAATGGGTGCATGCTGGTCATGGGGGGTGGAATAGGGGGCATGAGTTAAATTGAGCAAAAATATACGAGTAGTACTTCAGCATTGATTTAATACGAACTCGATTGCTAATAATTATCCTTTATTTATTGTGTGAATTAGATAGTGATAATATATCTGTTGCAGCAACGAGTATAGTCATCCAACGCTATATAGTAGCGATAAACATGATGACTGCTGGCTATACTATGCATTGTATACAAGGATGACCTTCATTTGACTATTGTACAAGAATGCTTTTTGATGTTAAGCAGAATTCTCTCAACTAATGTAAAAGTGTGAACGCCAACTCGGGTAGGGCATTCAACCCGCCAGGATATTTTTAAAAGCGTTTCGATTTCGTTTCCATGCCTAAGGTATACAAAAGTCTATCCAGCTTCCAAGATAATCGAGTCTGTTGCCCTGATGCTCCTGGCTTTTATATATAGCTTCAAACTCGTCAAAGCTCAGTTTGCCCCAGCCCCCTCTTTTGATCGCCTGTGCTTCAGCAAGACTTAGGCGTTTCCAATGTCGCAGCGTGTCTGACGTAGGAGCGCTATCAGTGTCGTCCTCTTCTTGAGGCAGGTCGCCTTCGGGTGTGTCGGATGAAGGCTGTGTGATGGGGTAAAATATGCGATCTGAAGAAGTAACTGTGCCTTCAGGCGTGTCTGGCCGGAATTGAGGAAGAGTAGGATCTTGATCTTCGCTTTGAGAAACTGGCATGGTTACCTCGGTTTCTGATTGAGAAACAGGCTGTGCCGTTCCATCTTCGTGGATAATTTCAACTGTAGTATCAATCTCCACTGCATTTCGTCCCTCGGGTAGGGCGATGGTATATCCAGTTTCAGACAAGAGCTCCTCGAGGGTCTTATCAGCAGCGGATCTGACCTTTGAATCGCCCTCACTTGTAGGCTTAGACTTATCGTCATCACCAGGCTCGATAGTGTCCAGTACATCTTTGTACTTTGCCCGTTGATCTTTAGTTTCACCTGCTTGCACAGCAAGATCCTCAGCCGGCTTAAAAATAGTATCAAGCAATTCGTTGAACGCTTGCTGAGTAACCTGGTAGAGGATCTCTTTGCCAGCATCGCGCTCGGCATGAGGTATTCTCCATCGCGGCATGTGCTCAGAAGCGCTGCTAGGAGAGGTCGTCTTATCATGATCTTCGTCGTCGGTCAGGTTGCCGTCGGCAAATCTGACTTTTGAACTAGTGGGTGTCGTAGAATCGTTTTCTTCGTCATCACTAGAGGCTTCATCCATCTGACGGAGGTCCATCAGAATATCCTCATTGCCCATCCAGTCATCAGGGGCAAGCCCTCCCTCTTCCTCATCAAGATAGAACTGTCGTCTCTTCCATCGCTCATGTAGTTGGTTTCTCGCCATGTCTCTTTTACGTTTATCCAGCTTGGGGGCTCTGTTTCGATCTTTCGCGATGGTCTCGGCTCTGATCTCGCTTTCCGTTCTAGACGGACCTCCAGTCTCATTTTCTTCATGAGCTCCATTCGCGCCATCAGCGGGTCTGTCACCCTCAGTCTCGTCGTCCTCGTCGTCAGAAGGCTCCTCAATTTCGGGGTTCAAAGTCTCCATTATAAGGCCTGGAAGCTCCTCCAAGGTCGATGCCGGCTCCAATAGCGTTACCCAATAAGTGCGATCGATCTCACTCCCACTCAGACGGCGAACCGTTCTCCAGTTACTATCTGTATCGTTCCTGGTGATAAACTGCCTCCTGGTCCGGAATCGATGATCAGTTTCACAGGCAAACAAACTCGTTAGAATATCGCCACGGGTTGCCGTATCCCCACGATCTGGGGCAACAACGCGTTCATGACCTTCAGCAATATCCACACTGCCATCTCGATGATATGTCTTGCCCTCATGTCGAAATTGTCCTTCACCAGGAGGAACTCTACCCTCACGTCCAAATAAGCTGCTTAGGGGTTGACGGCTAGTGACGAGTTGTTGAGCTTCGCTGCTGGCAAGTAGTTGATCCTGAAGTCCATCTAGAATATCCTTGTGCATCTGTTTGTAAAGAACATAATAAGCGCGAAACATGCGCAAGAAGTCCTTGCGATCAACATATCCATCGCCATCCAAGTCATAGCCGGAGAATATCTTTCGTAATTTATCCTTCCGCTTTCGGTATGATAATCCGTGGAGAAACTCTGTGAAGCCAATCAAGTCGTCATTGTTGGAGTCGTAAAAAGAGAACATTCGATCGTGGATAAGATTTGGGGCTGCATGACGGGAGCCTCCAGTGGGAACGAGGCACCGCTCGAATGTCTTGCGATCCATGGCGACACAAAGCTCATCAGGGTCATCTCTCCATTCCGTGTTAGCCATAAAAGTCCATTGTTCCCAGAAAGCCTCTAACTCTGGCCGCTCGAATCCTGTATCTTGCGACAGCTTAGGTATCAAACTGCGGGGCAAAGTCCGCCTGCAAGTATCTGGGTCTCCCGTATACCATACTTGCTGCATCTGTCGGGGACCAAACGGCGGCGCCGGGATTCGTATTTTGTAGAAGATATGAGTCTTTATGTGAACGCCCTGAGCTTCGCAAGTTTCACAAAGATCAAAGTCGGCGCAGTTTGCGCAGCGATAACGCACTCCGCGGATGGGAACCATGCCACACGAATTGCACTGACAGCCTCTATGAACGCATCCGTTTCTACGTGCATTGTCCTCTGAAACACGAAAGAGAAGGGTGACGATGTTGTGGCCAGTTCGTTGGTTTGAAGGAAAACCGCTGGAATCGTTCCACCACTCGTCCCCGCCATCAACTATCGTCTCTCCATCGCCAAGAGGTTGAACAGTGTCAATATTGGTGTTTTCGTCACCCGGAGCCTCGGATGAGGACCTCGAGCCATCTTCGTTTCTCCGATTCCGGCGTTGACGTCGTACCGCGTTGCTTCTGTGTAGGCCACCACCGGGCAGAGACTCGAAACTTTGCGACCGGACCTGATATGCATAGTATCCGGCCGAGAGCGCGGCCACAGCAGACACTACGGCCACAGCCAGTCGCGGCCGGGTTATACTCTCGACAGAAGGCGTCGGAAACCACATCGTGGGCTATATCATGGGTATTGCATGATGCTGAAATCTAGACGTGTCAGGGGAAGTTTAGGGTCGTAGAGTCGATGGACGTGGCTGTCGAGGGCCGAGTTGAGTGAGTTTCCCGCCGGTAAGAGTTTCTGTTCGGTAGTAAAGTACAATATGCTTGCAAAGTAGATGTCGAATGAATAACAATTTTGTTCTCTGTTCTGATGATGACAAAGCTATATTACATTTCAATAAGCTCATAAATACGATCAGAGCTGCGAAGTTTTGGTGGAGCAGCTGCTAGGCCGAAGACGGAAAGGTCGATCGTGCTGGAACTCGGATACCTCGGGGTATGTACTGAGTCCCAAGTGGAGCACACCCGTCAGCGAGAAAAGTGATGATGCTTGTATGGATTAGTAGGTCCCTAGAGCCATCATGGGTACCTATGTAAATCCTCAGCCCACTTTCTCAAGAATTCAACTTCACTGCTAAGCTGTCGATTTTCCGCACCTGCAATTGGGCTCTATAGTGACACAATGGCTGACGCACCGTCTTCTCTTCCGGGCCCTATGCCCTCGTCCTTTGACAGCGACCAGTATGCTTCAATTCCCGCTTGCCATATCATCTAGTCCCCGCTCATGCGATAGTCTAGGGAGCTTCAAAATGAAAAAGCAATGCAAAAAGTTGTCCGCAAGATCAAGGAGGAGCCATTGATCCCCCTCGGTATATACACTCCCAACTTTTTAGCACACGAGAAAGCTTCTAACCCCAATTTTCCAACTATAGGAATGGGCTTGACCACTCTCGCCTTTATCAATGCCTACCGAGCCCTCCGTCGCGGCGATTCAAAACAGGCGAACCGTATGTTCCGAGCTCGAGTTGCAGCCCAGGGTTTCACAGTCTTCGCCATGCTTGCGGGCAGCATGTACTACCAGAAAGACCGCGAGAAGAGCAAGGAGCTCCGCCAGCTCCAGGAGCAGAAGGATGCCGAAGAGAAGCGACAAAAGTGGATTCGTGAGCTTGAGGCCCGAGATGAAGAAGAAAAGGCTATGCGTGCGAGACTCGAAAAGAAGAGACAACAGGTCCAGGCTCAGCGGGCCGAGGAGGCCAAGGCAACTGCAGCGCCTACTGAGTTGAAACCTGAGGGCCCTGAGGCTTCTAGCAACGGGGGTATTCTGAGCCGCATTGGTTTATGGCCTCAGGGCGGTAAGGAAGAGAAGAAGGAGGACGAGACGGTTGTCGCAGAAGCTGTTGAAGACGCAAGCACCAAGAAGAAGAAGAACCCTAAGAGTTCACTGGGCGATCTCGGCGAAATTATCTCCAAGAGAAAGGACTGAGCATAGGGATTGTACAATAGGAGCAATTTGTCATGGTGGAGGTTTGTATAAAGTTTCGCATGCTAATCCATCGCAGAAGCACATCGTGTACGATAGAAAAGGGTGGTACCTTCGAGTACAGCGTGGCTCTACTCTAAGCTAGTTCAAATGTTAATGATTGTTTATGCTTGTCGCTTTTGAAGATTATGAGGCCCTTCAAGACGTTTACAGGAACGATGTGTTGTCCAGGCGTTAGAAACATGTGTTATTTGGTAATACCCAATTTACTAGGAGTTCCTTCATGTCATAGATCCTCCACTTCGGTTCCCTCCAATCAACCCAGCCATTTCCAGCAGCGCTCGATCTGCCTCTATATCTCCGTTTCCAAGGTTGATCTTACGCCGAGCTTCAGCTTCTCGTTCCTCCCAGGCCCATTTCTCGGCTTGGGCCTGTGCTTCTTTATCGCCGCCACAACCCCAAACTTCGAGACTTTCAATCTGGAATCGGTCCTGGAAATCATATTTCCGCACTACACTTGTGTGAAATGCACCTCCTCGAGATGTATAGTCATGGTTGAAAACCGCGAATTCGAACGAATCGTCAAGTAATAACGATACAGGACCCAGTCGCAGCATATCGGCCTTTCTGTGAGCTTGAGACGGGTGCGGATGAGGGCACCCGAATGACAGCATGGGATGGTGCGCTGGTGCTTTTGTGAAAGTAACATAGTCCTTGTTAATAGTTGATGCTGGGAAGACATCGTGAATTGGTTCAAGTTGAAACAATGTTGTTTCTGAATCACCAAAGCATTCCCGATACGTGTGTTTCCAGGGTTCCCGAACGTAGACACCAAAAGTCAGACGATCCGACTTGCTACCGTGAGGAAATCTCTTTGGAGGCAGGGATGCTGCGAAACTGCTTTCTTGGCCACCTTCCGGCTCATCCCCTAGCCTTGTTCCACTCACTAAGAGCAGTGTGGGAGCTTGCCAGTTGAAGACCTTGGACTGGAAACTTCCCATCGAGAAGCCCGCTTCATTGCCTGAATAGAGGAGTCTCACGCGTCGGAAGAGGTCTGTTCCGGGAAGAAAAAGCGAAATCTGGGACAATGTATTTTGGTTCAGTATTTCGCCCGTGTCGGTCAGTAGAGGTTGTACTACTTTAGGAGGTGAAGTAGTTGCTGGGGTATCATTTTGATGTTTGGAAAAATCTAGATTTTGGGAGAAAAGAAAACGCTCAAAAAGACCATTGAATCCACGGAAAAGATTAGGGCAAATCACTGGTATGATGGTTCTGAAGTGGTTGTACTTGATGCCAGTTGAGGTTTCGGCATTAACAAAAGAGGCAAGAATACTCTCAGCAGCTCCACGGAGGCCCTCAAGTTCTTCGCCAACGATGCGGCTTGAATACATTGAGAGGCTTTCTTGAGGATCGAGCGGAGCAGCAAGGAGAAGCAGCATGACAAGTTTCCGGAAATTATCGGTTGGTATCGTTGCGCCATGAAAGATTGGCGCGTGGCCCTGGTCCACAGCATCCTTGATATCAAGCAGTTCGAAAGCTGTCAAAACAAGGTCGTCGTCCTCATCCTCTTCTTCCTCGTCGCCAGCTGCGTCGACTGCAAAACCAGCCATGTGGGGCTTGGCCTCTTCTTCTTTGTCGTCTTTTGACTTGGTTGTTGCGATATGTGAAGCATCTGGACGGAAGCCTGCTTCGGACATCTTACGATCAAAGACAGCCAAGCTCTTGAACAATAACTTGGTCCTGTCTGAAGAGCCTCGCGCCAATACAGTTCGGTAGCGTTCAGTCATGATGACAACCACCATAATCATCCGCTGAAGCTCCAAGACTACAGGTGCATCCTGAAGGAATGGGAAGGCGCCGATGTAGGATACCATTTGGAAAATGACTGGTGAAGTGCCGAGAATGTCTGGAATCTCCAGATATCGGGCGATAGTGTCCTCTTTCAGGTATTTGATAGAGTCTTGTTGATCTGCAAGGCTCTTAAAAACATCTCTGAGTGAGTATAATTCAAGAGAAGTAAAACACTTCTTCATAAACTTCTCGGTCTATACCGATGTGTCAGCTTTTTGAGAATTGGTCCTGTTGTCAATGTATGATAGAAGCTCACAAGTTGCTGGGTTAGCTCTTCATGCGACCGCCGTTGCGGATGCTCATCCGAAAGACTCTGACCCATTTTGCAAAGGCCACCACGCTCTCATCACTCCTATCCCAGCCAATTGGTCTCTAATGAAAGGATTTTCAAAAATTGATGATAGTAAGATGACAAAGTAGAGTTGAGAGTGCCTGGGCGACTTCATGACATTCCGGACACTTGAGGTGAGGTGAGGTGGGCAAATTGCTGACAGGGAAGGTACGTACACATACATACGTAATGATTCGCTCCTTCCCCTGTCGCTCATCCAATATACCAAGCATCCATGACACCCTTGATCAATTAACACGTGAATCGGCGGTATCGTCGGCCCGGACTATTTAGACTCCCATCGTAGGAATTGAGGCTATTCCCAAATGACAACCGTCAAAAGTAATCTAGGTATTAACAAATGTATTCATTGTCTAAAGTCTGACTTGGGTCCAGTCAATGGAGCCTGCTAACAGCAGACTAACGAATTCAGTTGAGTACCTACAACCTGCCTCTCCCTTTACCAGTCTCCAAATCTCACCATAAACAATCTTGACTTCATACATTACTCCTTCTTTTCCTCTTTCTTATCACTCTTACTCTCCGTCTTCTCTTCAGTAGATTTCCAAGTGTTCTCAAGCTCGCCAACGAACTCGTTGCACCACCCATTCTCTTTTGTCTTCTTCAGCTTCTCCTTCAATTTCTCATCACTCTTCTTCACCAACTTCTTGCTGTCGGGGTCCAAGGGCTTGAAGGGCTTAGGGACCAAGCTGTCGGCCCACCTGATGAATCCTAACAGGTAGTAGCGGTGCCTGATGACCTCAGTGTTTGTTTTCAATTGAAACTTGATCTTTCTGAGCAGTGTCGGGGAGAAATGATTATTAGATTCCCATTTTATAAACTCTTTCTTGTCTTCAGGCTCAAGATCCAACTGAAGGGCAAGCTCCTCGCGTACGTGCGGTGGAATAGTGTCCAGTCTAAGTTTCGGGGTATTAAACCAATCCACATGCTCGTGACGCTTGGAAAGCTTCTCGTCAAGAAACTGGAGGAGTACGTAGTGCTTAGTAGTTTTATAAACTTCGGCGAATATTTTGTTAAGCTTCTCCTTAAGAAGAGGGGTCATCTTATAGGCATTGACAAACTCATGGGCGAGTGACTCGTCGAGATCAAGGTGTTTCGCGAGCGCCTGGCGATCATATTTGTTCAGTTGGAGGAGTCTTTCGAGTTGCTGCTCGGTGAGCTGGGGTACAGAGCGCTTCCCCTTACCCATTTTCGTGATTTTGTCGACAAGCTTTTTGTATTTAGGGTCCTTCTGAACTCGAGCCCACTCCTTGTTCAGTCTTTCGAGAAGTTCACCGTTGTAAGTCTTTTTCTTTGCAAACTCCTTCCTCAGGTCCTTGGGAAAGTCGAGTCTCTTTGCTGCCATCCAGCGATATAGACGCGGCAATTTTCCGATCTTCTTTAGTTGCAGTTCAGTGAGTCTATTGGGCTCTTCCTGACCTTGATCTTTGTTCAGGCTCTTTGATCTCTTAGCCTTGGAGTTGAACTTTTGAAGGATCTTTGCATATTTGGGATTGTTGTAAATCCGGGCATACTCCATGTTCAGCTTCTGAATCATGCCATGAGAAAGCTTTCCGCAGTTTGCAAACTCCTCGACAAGTTTCGGAGGGAAATCGAGTTCCTCTGCTGCTAGACGACGAAGGTTTGGCTCCATAGCCTCGATCTTGGCAAGCGCCTGTGAGGAGATCTTGGGCAGAGATCGCTTTGTTTCAGACTTGAGTTTATCGATGATTTTCGCGTATTTTGGCTTGTCATGAACACGCTCATATTCTTTATTGAGCTTCTCAATCATACCAGGAGCAAGCTTCCCGCAGTTTGCAAACTCCTCGACAAGTTTTGGGGGAAAATCGAGTTTTTGTGCAGCTAAGCGGCGAAGGTTTGGCTCCATACCCTCGATCTTTGCAAGCGCTTGTGGACTGATCTCGGGCGCAGACCGCTTTCTATCTTTTCCGGTACCACCAATCATTTTTCGCTCTGTGTTGATATACTTGATGAAAGTTTGGTACTTGGGATCATCTACGATTTCAGCATACATAGCATTGAGCTTGGTGATCAACTCAGGGCTGCATTCTTCGAACTCGCCAAACTCCTTCCTGGTGGCTTCATCAAGGGGCAGGCCGAGTGCAATTCTCTTTCGATCTTCTGGCTTCAGCGCTTCGATGTTGAGGATATGAAGGGTTTTGAGTCTGGGAAGTGGTGCGTTGGGGTCAAACTTGTCCGATCTCTTCGTATGAAGGACTCCAACCTCGTTCCAGTTACCGGACTTCAACATGTCATCGTATTTGCCCTTGTAAGTGCCTCGCTCAAGCTGGTTAGGGTGGGTATAATAAGAAAACTGAGGCTCCTCAGGGTCGTCGTGATGCTTAGACTCTTTGCGGAAGGTAGGCTCATGATGGTACTTATGTTCTTTCTCGAACTTGCCATACTTGCTATCACCATTGTGCTTATACCGGTAGTTAGGCTTATCCTGTGAGAAGTGGTTCTTCGACTTCGTATGGTCTTCATGATGCTCTTGTTCCTTGCCACCGTGATGGTGATCATGGTCCTTGTGATGATAGGTCGGCCTGTGCTGAAAGTAACGATCCTTGCTCTGTTCGACATGCTTCTTCTCATCATCATGCTTATACTTGGCTTGCTCGTTGTACGAGAAGACGGGTTTGCGATATGGCCAATATAATTTTATTGGCTCCTTGTGCTTATGATGCTGGTCTTCCTCCTTTCCATCGTGATCGGAGTCAAGTTCCTTGTGCTCATAGCTTGGTTCGTATCGCGAAGAACGATTGTCGCTCAACTTGATATGCTTCTTCTCATCACCATACTTGTCCTTGGTGTGCTCTTTATATAGATAGGAAGGCTCTTTATGCGAGTGGTGCTTTTTCTCAGGCTCATGATGTGAGTGGTGGTCATCTTTGGGCTCCTCAATGTGCTTGTGGAGCCTGTGAGGGTAGTCGTTATGTTCAGCCACCTTGTACTTATAAGAAGGTTTGTAGCCCGGCTTAAAGTCCTTGGCCAGCTTGATATGCTTGTTCTCATCATCGTGCTTGTGCTCCGCATGCTCAGGCTTCTTGTATCCATACTTGGGCTCATACTGGTGGTAATGATCATCATCTGCTGACTTCGAATGATTCTTCTTGTCATCGTGGTGCTCATCATGGTGGTGGCTGTCGTGATGACTAGTAATATCCTTGTCTGAGTGGTCGCTAGATTGGTGAGGCTTGTACTGATGTGTCGGCTTATGGGGAGAATCTTTGTTTTTTGCAAGATCAGGGTATAGTTTTCGAACCATCTCGAGAATCTCCTTGGCCGTTTCGGGAATATTGTCTTGGTGAGCATCACGATGATTATCAGAATGCTTAGACTCATCGTGCTGATGTTGAGATTCATGGTGTGGGTGGCGATGGTCTTTGCTTAACTCGGGATACTTCTTTTCACTATGATGGTGATGCACGTCGTGACTGTCATTGTGTTTGGGCTCGAAATGCTCATGGTGAGGCTTGTGAACCGGGTGGTGATCCTTGTCAGCTTCATGATGCGAGTAGATGTTTTTCAGCAGCTGAAGAAGTTTCTTCTCGTTATCATCGTGGGCTTTTTGGTGCTGGTATTTATGGTGTTCATCGTGGCCATTATGATGCTTCTCTTCATGCTGATGGAGTGGCTTAGGGTCCTTGGTAAGCTTGATATGTTTCTTGTCATCATCATGCTTGTGCTCGGGATGCTTGATCTCATGACTTTCATGACTGCTCACACGAACGATCTTGATGAACTTGGCTTTACCGTGATCATGGTGCTTGTCTGAGACAGGGAAGACCTTGTACGATGGGGCGTGGATGTTGATATCGACATCGCGCTTGACAGCCTCTCCATTTCGATGAACAAACTTGTACATTTTGTTGTACTTTGAATTGGGCCTCTCCTTCTTCTCTTTATCCTCGTGCTCGTGCTCATCATCGTGCTCGTACTCGTGCTCGTGATCATGCTTGTGCCTGTGCTTATGCTGATGTTCATGTTTGAGGACGTGGTAGGGCTTGGGGGGCTCCAACACAATTTCATGAATGTCAGACTTGGTGCCTTTCTTGGCGTCCGGTTTCTTTAGCACCATTTTGTTTTTCTTAGCCTCATACTCTTCGTAGTTATCATCATCATCATCTTCTTCTTCTTCTTCTTCTTCCTCCTTCTCTTTATGATGATCGTCCTTGTTGTCTTCGTGCTCTTCCTTAGCCTTGTGAGAATGTTTGTACTTGTGATCCTTCTCTTTGGCTTCATGCGAATGGCCGTCGTGATCACCCTTCTGCTTTGCATCGTGGGGATTGTTTTTCTCATCGTCGTCATCATCATGCTCCT
This sequence comes from Fusarium burgessii, assembly GCA_002980515.1. NCBI lineage: Eukaryota > Fungi > Ascomycota > Sordariomycetes > Hypocreales > Nectriaceae > Fusarium > Fusarium burgessii. The sequence goes on along the minus strand of PVQA01000063.1, from coordinate 180,013 downwards.
TGCTCTTGTGGTGATAGTCGTCCTTGTCGTCCTTCTCCTTCACCCCATGCTTGTGCTTGTTGTCCTTGGGACCATAGAAGCGGTGTGTAGTGACTTTGGTGATTTTTTCGTAACCATGGAAGTCCTTGTAGGGTTTGACATCATCAGAGATTTTGCCTTCATGCTCTTTTACCTCCTTCTTGATATCCTTGTTTGGGATGACGATTGCCAGACCCATCGATGCCTGGAGGGCAACGACGACGGTGTAGGTCAATCTCATAATTGCCTGCTCACTCTGAGAGAGTAGGTGAGTAAGCTGATTGAAAGTTGAGTTAACCGATAGGTGATCAGTGTAGGGAAAAGAGCATGTACTTATACCTGAGAATGAGGCATGTCTTCTTGATAATCGAGGTAGGCTTCCGCATTCTCCTCTCTTGATAGCATCATAGGCGCAAGTATAGTTGGGTGTGACTGGAGACTCGTCCGGAGCAAGCGGGGGCTGGCTTTCGTTATCCATAGAGAGAGATGAGTCGAGAACGCCGAGACAGGTCAAATAAAGAGAATTTCCGAATCGTACGGTTTCTCCTCATTGTGTAAGTTGGGTGTCGTGTAAGTTACTGAGGGTCTATCGATGACCCCTTCTAGCCCCTCTTTCGTGGTCCTCAAAGTAATCGTTGGTAGATAGTAAATGTCCAGAATAATAAATGACAGTATATACTAGGCGTCTAAGTCTTATCTGGCTGAGGATTGACAACAAGATTCTCATTATCTTTGTGGCCCATGGTTTCCTGGCTGTATTCTGATAGCTGCCAAAAGACTTGTTTGATGGCCTTAGCTGGAGTAGCAAGTAAAATGGACACTATCCTTTGGTCTCGGAACTATCACATTCTAAATTCAGCCTTCTATTCAGGTGATATTGCGTGATGATTCAATGTTCCATTCCATACGTACGATGCAAATATCATCGTCATCACGAAAACGATTGGAAAGGGAGTTCAAGGTTTTGTATGAACGATAGACCTAACTGGGATCCTCAGATGCCCAATTCCATGGCCGGCTAAAACTCAGCTGTGCTTGATTCTACACAGTCGACCTGTCATAAAAGCGTGATTCTTAACGTTATGGAAAGTGACAATTCGGAAGAACAATGCTTCTCCGCAATTCCATAAGCTTAATTTTCAGTCAAGCCAGTGGAAAGTAATGAACAGCTCGAACAAACATGGATAAAATGGCTTCTCAGCAAAGGTGAAGGGAGGCACGATATATACCTAATGAAGTTGCCACATGTGATCATATGATCATCACATTGGCCACAGTCCGAGTATGTTAACATGAGGCTTTTCTCTCGAGACTTGAAGGTTATCTCCTCATTCTGGTTGAGAAACAGATTTTCGGAAAGTTCCAAATATACTTCTGTCGCGAGCTTAACAGTCCTTTTTTCTCAGCTCCAAGGGGCTTCCACACATTATGGATACAGTCATGCATAAGAGATTTGGTAATTTAATTTGAGAAATGAAGAGGGGACAAAGATAGTGCTCAACACCAATGGAGCCACCATAACTTCTGAATCATGATGGTTCAGATAGTTTGAGAAGGTCTAAGTTTGGCCTACATCTCTTCTTTAGTTCAACGTAATCTAGGTAACTTATATGCAAGCAGCGCCTATCCATCCCACGAATAATGTTCCAGTCAACACTCCTAACTTCGCCAAAAAAGAAAAGAAAAAAAAAGAAACCCAACTCCATTGTATAGGCGCCAATTAAGAAACAGGTTTGTACAACTCGTGACAAAAACTCTCACAATACCCAAGGCAGTTTAAGCTTCGGTGTCCTTAGCAGAAACTTGATTGATCAAGCGCTGGTACTTGGCTTCAGCCTCCTGCTCAGCATCTCGAGCTGACTTTGACAGCCTCCCTTCAACTGGTGGAGTTTCTGAATTTCCCTTAGATGTCCAAAGCACACCGACCTTCGCAGCGGGTTTTGGCTCTATTGCCGAGTCAGGCTTTGGCGTTGAGCCGTTTGTTCTTGGTTCCTCCGAGGCTGTGCCGTCTTTCTCCCCATCTGAATTGGCCTTCGGGAGCCTCATAGCCAGAAGAACGTACTCGGCACGGGTCATGTGATCCATGACATCGTCCATGTAACGCCTGACCTCATCTTGGGGAGCGACAACTCGAGCAAGATTCTCTAAATGGCGCCCAGAATGCGTAAAAAGACGTATCGTGACAGGTTGGTAATAGTCTAGCTTTGGGTCCCCTCCATATTCTGACGTGCTTCCCTTTCGAACAATGAGAAATGAAGCGACAACTTGCTGGCCAGACGTCGTTGGCAGATATTCTAGGATACTGAATTTGGGAAAAAGATATCGGTCACCACTTCCAAAATCAAAAACAACAGCAGTGATATCTGGTTTGGGCGCAGGAGGTGGTCCTTTCGATCTGAGAGCCTGGGGATTGGGTGGAGGGCCAGTCTGGGGTGCTTTTTGCTGTCCATTTGGCACACCATTAGGGGCCTGCTGACGGATCTGTACAGGAGCAGGGGAAGCTCTCGGTGCGGTCTTCATATCGCGGTGCAGCCTATCCAAAATCTCTTTGAGATCTGTAGAATCAGTAAAGCCGGGTCGGTTTTCTGCAATCCTTCGAATCATATCCCGTGTCCTCTGATCTTCCAGGGCAGTTTTGACCAGCAGAACGACCAGCGGATCACTGCCTTGTGGTGGTCGCAGCTCGGACGACTTCTGGTTGGGGTTAGAGGCTAAGACAATATCGAGAATAGTCCTGACTTCTGTAGCAAAATATTGCACCGTGCGACCATCAACAAGAAGACGATCTGCCGATGGTCCTTGTTGTCCCCCTCTACTCCGGTATTCAGCATTCAACTGATCTATAATTTTCTGAAAGTGTGCTAATTCACCCTCCTTTGCTTGCCCCACGGCCACCCTCTTCATCAGATCGCGCAATTCCGCATCTCCTGAAGCCTTTTGTGCCAATAAAGCGATAACAGGGTCGTTTGCAGATGGTTTCGCAGCAGGTGCAGCGCCTGGAGCAGAAGGGCCTGGGGCTGGGCCAGAAATTGGAGCTGGAGCTGGCTTGGCAAGGCCGCTCGCGGGAGGATGAGAATTGGGAGGCGGTCGAGGCGCTGGAGACATTGAGGGAGCTGCCATGGGCCCAGTTGGTGATGTTGCTGCCATGGCGGGCCCTGAAGCCGACATAGGCGCTACTGGTGCAGAAATGTTTGGAGTCGCTTGTGAGACTGGAGGAGGCGTAGGAGATGGTGCTACAGGTCCTCCTGCAGTTTGTGGTCTCGGCTGAAAGCTTGGACTCGGGGATGGTGTCGCATTGTTCGCTAGCGGGGCTGTTGGAGCAGTTGTCTGGCTTTGGGGGGCTCTAGGAAGGGGCTGAGATGGTTGTGCTGGGCTTTGAACTGCAGCCTGGGATGGACTTTGTGGTATCGATCTCGCTGTCGCCGTCTTATTTTGAGTCGGGGTGCCAGCTGCCGATGCTGGGGGCGCAAGAGGTGGAGGCATTGAGCCATTCGGAGGGCCATACTGAAGGATCGGACGGTGTTGCGGTTGCTGCTGTGGGATCGGCTGAGCTTTCGGCTTCGGGTCCTTTACCACGTACATGGTGGCTTCGAATATATGAGGCTCAATCGTGATCGTCACGGTGCCGACCTTTGACATGGTATCCTTGGGTGGGTTTTTAGGGTCCTCATTGAGAACACCCTTGCGCTTATGCGGCTTCGTCCAATACTTTGCAAACAGACCGTCGCTGATCCATTTGTGACGGGATCGAGAGAGGGATTCGGCAAGAACACCACTTGAGGGACGCGTCAGTCAGTGTCACTATCTTGTAGCTCGGTTCAACATGGCATACCTTTCGCCAACCGACTGATACTCCTTTGACGACAATTCTTCTGGCTGCGCGACTTCTACCGTAGGAAGAGGTTTACCAGCCTGGATCGACTTGGGCAACGGCGGCGGGGGAGGCTCTTCAGGCTCTGGAGCTGGTTCTGGCTCTGGAGCTGGCGGGGGAGCAGCAGGCGTCGCAGAGCGCTCTCGAGGTGTAACATTGCGTTTTTTAGCAACATTCTCACCTCGAGCGGCCGCCCGCGCGGGCAGCTTGCGCTTTCGCTCCATGAAGTAGCTCCTAGAGCAAACAAACTACAAAGAGCGCAACGGAATTACACTGCGAAACCGAAGCCAATCATTATATAAGGGCCATGCAAGGCGCGTCTTGGAGCAAAATGAACGTGTAAAGCTCAGTAAGCGGTAGTTTTTCGTGAGCAAGAATAATCGGAGAAGTGAAGCTGACGTTGGGTGACGAGGGAATATTGAGACAGTTTGGAGGTGGGAGATGGCAGATGGAAGATGGGAATGGAGGCTCCCATTGGAAATCAGAAATTGGTAGTAACATTTAGTACCGACAGCGACGGACAGCAATCCGAGGCTCAGTAGTGCAGGTCCAACACACCTTCAAGATGGAGCATGGAGTGCAAATCCAGGTATATGATTGGACGGGAAAGGCGGAGGAGCCAAGTCTTGCTAATTATGGGCTAGAACTGGCCTCCGAATTTAGCACTCCAACGCCTAGAGTTAAATAAGAAGCTGGGGCTCATCAGGGGACTTTACAGGGCCGGTCCTATTCTGGAAGCGCCGTGAGAGTGCCTGTTTTATCGATAAGAAAAGATGGCTGGGACAAATACTCCTCTAAAAACTATGAGACGTCCATAGTCACTGTGTCCTTTCAGAATATTCATTCAGATCTTGGTTCAGCAGTCATCATAGTACGTATATCAATTAGCCTGAGGTCAATGGAAGTGTTGTCATTTCGCGGCTCTTTCTTCCCAGCTGAGTGGGTGGAGCCACAGCCGCATCAGACGCGCCTCAAGGTACTTGAATGCACACGTAATTTTCCCCGAGTGAGAAGTCCCATTGGTGATCGCTGATGTTTAGCGCGGGCAAAGCAACGTCTGGTTCGACCTCAGGCCTTCATGGGTTCTGCCTTGTAATTAACAAGTGAGCGTATTACTCACCTCAATCAATATAGCGTTTCATTTTGGGAATCCTTCATAGATCTCTTGTACTCTGATTTGCTATTTCGGTTCGTCACCAAGTATACCATGGCATATCTTCACCCCGCCGTAAAGGCTGTCGTTATAGCAGTTGCCGCGCCGCTCGGCCTATATTGCATCTTCTTGGGATTGGGAATGACACCATTCTTCCAGAGGCAGTGTGTTTGGGACTGCATAATTACAAATCATTTTATTGGTTTCTAACTCTTTGCTCAGGTTTCTATATGCTCATAAATTCCATACATTATTCTGGAGCAATGTCAACCAACCAGAACGATGGGGTTTTGCTCGTATGTTCATATACGTAACTCTAAGATACTATATTCTGATACTCATATCATTCTCGCCTAGGAAACCAAGTAACCCCCTTCTCACTAAATACGCCTGATGGTGAATCTATTTACGCTTGGCACATCCTTCCACTCCCTTTATACCTACAAAACGAGGCCAAGATCGAATCCCAAGAGCCGGGTTTCTCGGCAGACTTCACCAAGACGGAGTCATTTCGTCTACTAAAAGAAGATCCGGAATCTCGCTTGGTTCTATATTGTAAGTTGAATCTGCAATTTCAATTTCATCGATACTTACATATATTCCAGTTCACGGTGTGAGTGATGATCGCCCTGTTCGGGTTAATATCAACTGACGTCACAGAACGCTGGTCACATTGCACAAGCTATTCGACCTCTCAGCTATCATTCTCTAACTGATACTTCATCATATCACGTTATTGCCATCGATTACCGAGGATTTGGTCATTCTACAGGCACACCTTCAGAGACTGGGGTAATTCAAGATGCTGCAACACTCGTTGACTGGGCTACCAAAGTTGCAGAGATTTCACCAAGTCGTATTGTTCTCCTCGGACAGAGCTTGGGCACTGCCGTAGTTAGTGCCGTTGCCGAAAGGTACGCTCTTCAGGGTGTCGAATTTGCAGGCATTACCATAGTCGCGGGGTTCAGCGATCTTGCAACTCTCCTACTAGGCTATCGCATAGTGGGCATATTCCCCGTCCTCGCACCCTTTCGCATGTGGCCCTCACTCGTGCGCTTCATTCACCGTTTCGTTGTCGACAAATGGCATTCAGATAGACGACTCGCCAACGTTGTCCGCCATACGAAAACGAGACTCAGACTCAATTTGATTCATGCCAAGAATGATAAAGATATTCCTTGGACAGAAGATAACAAGCTCTTCAGAGCAGCTGCTCAAGAGACGCTTGGAATGATGGATGATAAGGACTTCGAAGCTTGGAAAGAAGAACGCACCATCCGCAAGGGCAAGGATGCATTTGTGACCACCTGGACTGCTGAACCCAACATGATTATCCGCCAAGAGCTTTTTCCATACGGCGGTAAGTACAGATTTGTTTATTTATGTTTAAATTGATTATTAATAAGAGAATTAGGTCATAACGATATCATGGGTTATGCGCCTGTTGCGCTGGCGATTATGAGAGCATTTGATCTTCACGGGACGACCTACGGCGATGAGTAGATGAGAAGAGCGCATATTACGAGGCGGTTATTTTGCATTTTATGAGTAGTACCCTCATCTTCAGCCAGTTGAGTTAATTATAAGCCAACTCAAGCATGATTTATTGATGACGCTTTTGCAGTCCCCATAAAGCGAGAGAGAATGTACTTTGTGAGAATCCCGATCGCGTCTGATGCTTATATTTTGAATAGTATCTTTACTCTCAGGGGCATAGACTACTGGATCCATGTCTAGTGTGCCTTTGAAAACTGAAGACTGCCCAAGAACAAACTCCAGAAAAGAGACAGCATTGCAATCATCATCGAAAATGGTACAAAAGGGTTTTGTAGGTCGGTCCCATGTCCTAAAGGAAGAATCCAGGCTATGAAAAAGACCAGCATCGGCAAGATACAAACACAATTGTAAGCAAGTACCCAACGGAGGCTGATAATATCACGGGCATAAATTCCCCAGAAGTTTTCTCGTTTGTCTCCGCCCACTTCGAGCTCCGTCTTCTTCTTAGGGAACAGCTCCAGGAGATCATGGGATTGGAGGCCAAGCTTTTTGCACTTGTGGTACCAATGCCGTGCTCTTCGGGGTTGATGGCACGCATAAAAGCGTTTCCCAAATTCATGCTCGCTGACTGGTGGGATGTTGATCATAGGTTTTGGCTGAAACTCATAATCGCTATTACTTGCTTCCGGGAAGGCATCTTTCCTCCTGGGAGTGAATTCTTCCTCGTCAAACTTCTCACACTGAGATCAAAAGTGTTAGTTACGCGCTCTCTAAGAAGACTATCTGCATACTTGCCATGTAGAAGTCACAATGGGAGTACCGCCAAACGCTGAACCAACGACGAAGAAATCCCCGAAGGTGAAAGTATTCGTCTTTCAATTTGCTGAAAAACATATGACATTTGAGTCCAGCTATACATATCTGTGCAAGCTTATAGTCCTCTCCCCGCTTGACGACAAGAAGGACCCGATGTTTGTTTCTTTCCATATCAACAACGCGGCGTCTCAGGGGTTCAGGCCTGGTCAAGGGTGAATTTGTTGATGATGAACCGGCCAGCTGCTAAGTTCCCTGGCCGTTGCCAGAGGTATGGACAGAAACGCTGCTTATTTTACTGGCGCCAGACTCTCGCGAATGATGTAGATGTGCATCTGGGTGAGCTTTCGGGTCAGACTGAGATGATACGGGGAGACTGCTTATTATTGACCTGAGGCGCTTGAAGAACGGCAATGGGACTTCTGCCCATCTCTTTTCGCCGCATGTCTGTGTATAATAATCAGTCTTGTTTTTCCCAATAATTAAAGGAACACTTACACATTCCCACCACAATCTTACCTCCCCCTTCTCCAGCGGTCTTAAACTTGGAGGCCATGGCCACCAATCCCAGCGCTCTTCAGTGCAGTTCTCGACAAGATTCTGGCCTGATCTGATGATCTTGTGAAAATACGAAACGTTTTCTTCAGTCTCTCTGATCTGAATATCCTGTGGGTGGATATATTGCAACTCTGCAACAGGTTGGCAAGCTTAAAGCATCTAACATGAGCACGATACTTATGGTCAATGGATGACCACGTTCGGATCAGCCCCCATAACCTAGAATCCAAAGAAGGATAAACAAATTCGTGAAGTCGGCGATGAAGAGTCTTATAGGCGACACTTTCCAAAACAAAATTCTCCAGGTGATTTAAATGCTTCAAAGAACCATCATAGTGCTTCTCATCACCAACTCTCTCGTCCACTGAATCTTGGCCGCTTTCATCATCATGATCGCGTCGTCTTTCTTCATTGAGTCCGTCGATATCGATACTGTCGAGATATTTTTCCAGTGTCTGTAGAGTTGGTTGTTGGAAATTTTCTTCGCAAGTCAAGAAGACTTCGTCCAAGTATTTTCTATCATTCTTTCTTTTATCGTACAGTTGACTGAAAAGTAATCGGATGAGCCCTTCCAAAGTGTGTTTGTTCGGATCGATAAAGTCGAAGAAAAAGTAGAAGAGTTGAGAAATGAAATCATTTCGCGAAAGGTCTTCTTTGATAGCGGACTAAGAATCGTCTTCCCACTGCCAGGGTTGCCAGTGAGCCACAAGAAGGAATTACACTCTGTCTTCCATAATATGTATGAATTGCTCTGTAGAAACCACTGACAGGAGCCTTCTCGGCGACTTCGTAGAGCTTCAGTGAAATTTGTTGATGGGTTGGGAGGATTCAGCCAAGTATGTAATCTTCTTTGTCGATCCCCTAGTTGAGTTTCTTGTACTATTACATCTCGAGTTCTGGTAGAAAAAATGCCATTGTCGATGCTTATATCTCCTACAATCTTTTTAGTGGGAAAGAGTTTTCATCAGATACTGTACTGACCACTCATCAAATCTACTATCCTCGGTCCAGCTTCAACCGTACTAGGATGAATCTGATGAAGAAAATCTTTTGCGTATGCCGCGGCCATCATTGCTGCAAACCCCTGCGACTCATTGTTCCTATGTGAGTCGGCGTGATCACAAATCCCTCAGATCACCAAGCATGGAAAACTGTCCATCAGCCCAACAGCCTCATTTTCGAAGCAAAGAAGGTCATGCCACTCTGCAAGCGACTCACGTTTCAAGGCATCTTTAATTATAGAGTTTGATGAGGCAATCGAACCGTAATGAATACTGGGATTATCTTTGTTGTCAGCTCGATCAGGTCGCACCACCAAGATCGAGGAATCATTGCCACAAGCTTCCAAGCAGCCAGAAACGGCATCTTTGGATGAACTATCAAGGAATGGTACAGTCTATCAGTGCTCGGATCAGGTTTTTGGAAATTGTTCCGTATTCTCGGGTACTTTTCCAGTCTGTCCTCGGTATATATATCTCAAGCTGGCGTCCCTTGCCTTTTGAATTCTTAAGTGAAGCAATTCCGACTGAAGATATGATGGCGGCACCGAGAGTCCAGTTCTCTGTGATTCATTATCTGGTATTGTTTTTCCAAAATCGCACTGGTGCAATGACAAACCAACCACAACATCACCAAGGCGAATATCATGTTTAGAATTCGGGGCACCGTCGCCTATACCAACCAACAGCCCAAAGTGCAATATTGGGAAAACTGCAAAGCATATCTCGTATGATGGAATTTCAAGATAAACGGGACGGTCTAGGAGGAGACAGGGCAACTACAACATTGTGTTGCCCTATCCTGCCCAATTTATAGGAGTTGTTGTCGTGGGGAGGAGTTACGAAACCTTCTTGAACTTCATCCAGGAAGCATTGAGCAGCAACATTGACACCAGTAGAGCATATCCAGCCGATCGTGTAGTTTTTGGGGATCTGACATGATTTGTTCTCGAGCTTGGGAGGGAAGAGTTGATATTGCAGGTACAGATGACAGAGTTACAACTTCGAATGCTTTTCAAATGCGACATTCAGGCACCGAAAGTCCTATGCAAGTTTGCCGGGTACCGGCAGCTCTTCAGGCGTACACCGTCTGCCTTGAAATTTGTAATGTAGCAGTTAATTGATGAAGCATCCATGCCATGTCTTTATGACCCCAAGCTGATGAGAGCTTGAAATCTGGCTTCCCTCGCCAAGACAAGCCGGCTATCGCACAATGTATTAATCTAATGTTGTTTTGGCGCCATTCACAAGATGAGCTGTGAGATACAGTAAACAAATTTTCGGGTTTATGTCTTTGTGAGTTTTATGTTGTTTCATCACGTCGTTCTTTGAAGAAATAGAGCAGTTCAACCCCACCTAACGGTAGCAGGCACATGGTGCCGTGGAATTACCCCACCAAAGAGCTCCTTTCGATCAACACCCCACCACGTAACATTAGTTGGCACCAACATCACCTACACCAAAAGGTCTATCTCGCTCGAATCATGTCCGAGGAGTCCAAGCCAGTCGAGCCCGTCGTCGATGAGACGAACGCTGAGCTCAAGGGCAAGGCGATTGCTCAGGCCGACGCCGAAGCTGAAGCCGACGACAACGCCGAGTCTGGATCCGAGGAGGAGCATGAGGAGGAGCACGCTGCTGAGGGCTCCAGCGACAAGAAGAAGAAAAAGAAGAAGAAGTCGAAGCGGTCAAAGGTCAAGGAGGCCCTGACCGGCTCAAAGTCCGCCCCGACCGATGCCGATTTCCACAAGGCCCTAGATGGCCTCACTCCTCAGCAGATTAAGGAGTTCCTCGCCCTGAACCCGGCCCTTGCTCAAGAGGTGTCGAAAGCCTCCAAAACTGAGGATCCCTCTAGCTCTCAGGCAGCCGATATGCTTAAGAAAATGTCACTACAAGATATCATGACTGGGCTTGCCGCGGGCGGAAAGAACGTTAAAGATATGGGATCGTACAAGTTCTGGCAAACGCAGCCTGTGCCCAAGTTTGGAGAGGACGCGACTTTGAAGGAAGGTCCTTTGCGCATTCAGAAGGTCGAAGAGGTTGACAAGGAGCCTGCCCCTCTGATTCCCGGCTTTGAATGGGTGACAATGGATTTGACCAAGGACGAGGAGATCAAGGAGGTGTACGAGCTGCTGAACAAGCACTACGTCGAGGACGATGAAGCTATGTTCCGCTTCAACTACTCGCCATCTATTCTCCGATGGTAAGTTTTCGCATCTTTAACCCCTCAAATGAGTTGATTTTCCCAAAACAGTTCTCGCTAACATGCGCAGGGCTATGATGCCTCCTGGCTGGAAGAAGGAATATCACGTTGGTGTTCGCGCAACTCAATCCCGTCTTCTCGTGGCTTTTATCTCAGCTATTCCCGTTCACCTACGTGTCCGCGAGAATGTCATTACCTGCTCTGAGGTCAACTTTCTTGCCATCCACAAAAAGCTCCGAGGCAAGCGTCTCACACCAGTACTTATTAAAGAGATTACCAGACGCAGCAACCTCAACGAGATTTGGCAGGGTCTCTATACCGCTGGTGTCGTCCTTCCCAAGCCTGTCAGCACGTGCAGATATTTCCATCGTGCTATCAATTGGCAGAAGCTTTATGAGTGTGGCTTCAGCCCTCTCCCCGCAAACAGCAAGCCTCAGTATCAGGTTCGCAAGTATGCGCTACCCGACGACACTAGCACCAAGGGATTGCGACCGCTGGAAGAGAAGGATCTCGATGCCGTTATGGATCTGTATAAGCGATACAATGCGCGCTTCGATATGACACCAGAGTTCACTCGTGAGGAAGCACACCACTGGTTTGTCCCCAAGGTTGGACCCAACGAGCAGCAGGCTGTTTGGACATATGTTGTTGAGGTGAGTCATTGTGAGACCGAGAGCACAAAGAAGGGATACTAATTAATGATACAGGACGAAAACAAGAAGATCACTGACTTCTTCTCTTTCTTCTGCATCGAGTCCACTGCTATTGGAAACGCCAAGCACAATGTTATTAAGGTTGCTTACATGTTTTACTATGGTACAGAGGTCGCTCTGCAGGACAAGTTCGACAAAGCTGCTCTCAAGAAGCGTCTGAACGACCTTGTTCACGATGCCCTTATTATCTCCAAGCGCTACAAGTTCGATGTGTTCAACGCATTGACACTGATGGATAATGCGCTCTTCCTGGAGCAGCAGAAGTTTGGTGCTGGCGATGGTCAACTTCACTACTACCTGTTCAACTACCGTGTTAACCCCATTGCTGGTGGCGTCGATCGTAAAAACCAGCTTGACGAGGAGAACCTGAGTGGTATCGGACTTGTGATGCCTTAAGGTGGCTGTCGAGCAGTTGTGGTTTTGTGGCATAAATATATAAGTGAACGATGAATGAATGACCAGATCCGATTGTGAGACACCAGAAAGGAGTTCAGTCTGGGAAGAAACAAAAATAAGAGACAATAAAGCGATAGTGAGAAATGGCTTGAACTGAGTAGAAGTCTTTGATATAGCGAATATCCAATCATGAACTAGCTGACTGGGATTCCTGGCCAGTTCGAGTTGTCGAGTCAATTGGCGATAGCTGAGTGGTGAAACTTACAGGCTTTCTAAACTCTATAACTATGGCCAAATATAATAGTATATAATTCGGAGGATTTGCTACCTCAATCTAGTCTCATCAAGACTGGAATGTAAATTCGGCTCAATGCCATACCCATACCATCCATGTTCGGATTTTTCACGTGGCGTGTCTGGCCCATGACGATCAAGCACTATAGCGCCGAGGCATAGCTTAATGCAGCAGTTTCATGTCGCCTTCACTCACTCACTCTCACCTGGCAAGTCGCAGCAATGCAAGTTGAGTTGTGATAAGATATTCCAAATATTCCTTCTCTGCCTCTCCACAATTCATGGCCTAGTCCGCTGTAACAGGCACAACTCTTTGCTTTTTTTTATACATATATGTCATTTATCCTTCATCCGCTCAAATCTGCATCGTTCTTCCGTACTCATTGTCCATCCTTACTCGCGTAGTTCGTGAGTGACGTACGGGGTCTTTTGACAACTGCAACTTCAGATACTACACTATCAAACAACAGCACAAGCCTCCTTCTTGAGACTCGGAAGGTGCACAAACGTGTTTGTGCAAGAAGAGCCCGGGCCAAGTTTATTATAAGAGCAAACCAACGCCAAATATCGATCATGGCGTCTGACATGTGAGTCCTTGACCAACAAACCGTTCATTCCTATACACAATCGTTTCTATTTATTTTTATTCAGCACCGTTCGTTTATCCCCATTATTTGTTCTCATTCGCTCGTCCGTCATGTGCAAATTCAACGCTCACTTACACGCGATACGTCCTCACAGACAACGCACGTTTCCCTTAGCTGAGGAGACGCTCAAGCACCCAGCCTACCCAGGCACACTATGGGCGCTAGAACCTCACTCTCGCGGCAAGGTCTCTGTCGCCAAGGACCGCGGTGGTCCAGTCGGCATTGCGTGGGAGATTCATGGTCAAGGACCCGTCAAGCTTGTGGTACGTTTCTTCCGTTAAATTTCCTTAATCTCTCCGTCCATGTGTTACTTTTTCTTCTTGTCTGTATCATGTTTGCTTCAGATTTTGCCATATCCTGAGAGACGAGATGAATGGACTGACCATGTGTAGCTTATTATGGGATTAGCAGGAGTCAAGACATCATGGCAGCGTCAAACAAAGTACTTTGGTCATGATCGTGCAGACAAGTACTCGGTTCTCATTATCGATAACCGTGGTATGGGCGGCAGTGACAAACCCGTAGGTGTCTATTCTACCAGTGGCATGGCGCTCGACATCATCGAGGTCATCGACCATGTTGGTTGGAAAGCTGAACGGGAAATCAATCTCGTCGGTATCTCCATGGGGGGTATGATTGCCCAAGAAGTCGCTATTCGCATTCCCCAGCGCCTGCAGTCGCTCTCCCTCATCTGCACATCGGGCAAAGTCCAAAACACAAAAGGACTGTGGGAGACTGTCTCTGAGACCATGAGCATGCTCATCCCAAAGTCCATGGAACAAAGTATCGTCGACACCGCTCTCCGGCTCTTTACACCCGAATGGCTCGTCGCACCAGATGATGATATACTACCCGAGCCAAGCGTCACCGCGCGATGCGGTCCACCGCCAGAGGGCGGTCCAAAGTACCGTCTCTTCGAGACTAATTTCCAGCGCTTTCAAGCTCAGGAACTCACCAAGAAACGAAATCCCGAGTTGTACACTACCAAAATGCTCATGTGTCAGCTTGCAGCGGCTGCTCTGCACAACAAGACAGATGACCAGCTACGGGAAATAGCAGAAGGTGTCGGTTCCGAGCGCATTATGGTTATGCATGGAAAGCGTGACAACATGATCAGCTTTCCCAACGGTGAACGGCTCATGAAAGTGTTGAAGCCGGGCTCTGTACACGTTGTGGACGATATGGGGCATGCACCTATCATAGAAAAGACATAATGGTTCAACAGTGTTTTGGAGGAACAGCTGAGCATGTGGACCAAGCCAAAGGAGGAATGAGAGTGGCGAGTGGCAGTTGTTTTCGAGAGTAATCGATGGATACTGGATACTGCGATAAGCATGTAGCGTTGTAACAGAGCGAGCAATAAGTGATAGTAACCTCTGGAATTTCTGACTGTCATAGTCACACAGATGAATTGTCCAAGATGCATGTCTCAGTCTAGGAATCACAAAGATCAACACAGATTCACTCCTGAAAGCCTAGGAATTATTGAACAGTCATTAAATCCGTCTCCATTTCAAGTGTCTACCATACTGTACAACCGTTTTTGTATGCCAGAAGATTGGCATCATTTCACCTCTTGGGCGAAGCTACCCGCCGTAAAACCTCTTGATTGATAGATTTTTGATGTTACAAGATTTCCATCATAGAGCATCCCATCGTGCACATGTTTATACCTGTGTTGGCGCAATGGCTGTTCTTTTGGTAGTAAAAGATCTATATTCCTCTTATTTTCCACCAACATCGACTTGCAATGCTCGGTTTCGAACCCCAGCCTTTCTATCATGCAAAGCAGGTACTTTTGAACATTGCCAAATTGATTATCTCTCTCCAGCTAGGCGTCGGCTCTGAACCTCGCTCAGAGCCTTGGTTCCGCTCAGGAGCGACACTACACCAAGAACAATGACGATAGGCAGGGTCTTGAAAAGGTTCCACTTGGCATAGTAGAGAAACAGCGTGCCCTCGATGGCGATAATGGAGCCAAAGAAGACGGCGTGAGAGATGGGCGCAGCGTTGAGGGCTTTGGGTAGATGGTTGACGTTGGCACCAAGAAGGATCCACTGCATGGTTGTTAGTCTGTGAATTTATGATAGCGGCATCTACACGTACACCGAGGAAAAGAGCTGGAACGCTAGCCACAATGGCGAGCACAAAGACAAGAGTGACGACCATGGGAGGACTCGAGTCGCCGACTTTGAAGACATGGTTGATCTCGGCTCGGGCACCGTATCGAACGGGAGCCTCGTATTGAGGTGAAGGAGCGTTGGAATCGAGCTTGACTTCAACATCGAAAACGGGGGAAATAAGAGGATTGGATGAGCCGAAAGATCCCAGGACGAGGTTGGCTTTGAGGGGTTCGTCGGAGAGGAGCAGCTGAATAGGGAGATCCTTTTGTGACTGTGATTCCTGTTAGTCGTGGCATTGATTTGAGGTTGAATGATCGCGTACAATTTCGACTTCTCCCTTTCCAGACGCCTTCACCTTGAGAGGGTACGGGGCCTCGAGGCCTGTTGACTCGGTAAGGATGAGGAATGCCTGGTGAGGTCGCTTTGGCTCGCCAGTTTCGGTTGTGGTCAACGAGACCTTGATGGTATCCGTCTTGCCTAGAGTGAGAGGCTGCTTGGTAGGCTTCTGATCGCTGAATCTGTATCGTCAATTCCAGTCAGCGCACGCTCTCTCGCAATCAATCGTTCATGATACCATCATCATGGCATCTCAAGAGGGACAGCTAGCTTACTTGGCAGTAACGCCTTGAGCTCTCTTGGAGCCGACAGTGACGGATCCATCGGTGAAACTCCAAGACGAGGCAGCGCTAGCCACACCCGTTAGAAAAAGCAAGGATGATGCGATTGAGAAGCGCATGATTTCGACGTTATCGCAGGTCGATTCGGTCGGTTCTGTAGATGAGGCCAAGTGGATGAGACAGGACAGCTCAAGATGTGGTAGCTTGCATTACGTGGTGGGAGTGGAGAGTTTTGATTGGTTGAAGCTCTAACGTTGGTGGGAACCCAAATAGAGCTTCGGGCTTCAGGGTAAACCGACCGATATCTGACTTGGAGGAACAGCATTCATTTCACTAACTTTGAACTTAGCCTTATTATTTGACAGTGTTCATCTATTGGCAGTAAAACACCAATAATACAAACGCTAAATACGCCTTGTAGAAAATGACTGAGAACTGAAATGCTTTGTTCTGTAATCTATACTGTACTTTGTCTCATAAAAACAAAAATTCTTCTATTATTGTATCTCTAAAACAATGACTAGTGGTATATCATTTTCTACTCGCTCTTAATCTCAGTCTGGAAACCTTTGATAGCTTCCCTCTCTTCCGTCGTTAAATCAATACCAAAATACTCTTTCAACGCCTCCACTCTCTCATCTTCCGTCTTCAACTCCTTTAGAACCTTGGTCTTACCTCCAGGGTTCTCCTTAACCACATCATTTACCAGCATTCGCTTGCCGTAGATCTCTTCACCAGTTGGTGATGATTTGTTTTCTCTTAGAAAGAACTTGACAATCAGCACCGTCGATGTCTGGAAACTGCGAGGACTTGTGCCTGTGTAGCAGTTGGAGACCTCGAAATCGGCAGGCAGCCATTCAACTGAGTGACTGAAAGCGTAGAAGCTGATCCAAGGTTGATCAGGAGAGTTGCGGCATTGATAGATCCAGAGACGGCGACCGGATGTGAGTTCTGTCTGGCCGGGGATGAAGTCTTTGATAAGACGGGCGTCTTGTGTACCCATGTTGCGCCACTCAGCGCCCTCGACCAGAGGCATGGGCTGTGTTGGGCCGTCACCGCCAAATGAAGCATCGATAACCCAGCGGGAATTGTCAGGAAGCGTCACAATATTGACAACGTGAACCCTACATCGTGTTAAGAGAATGATGCTCATGATGGCTGCTGCAGTTTGTCTTACCAGCCCGGATATCCACCATAAGCAACGCCATCTTTGCGCAGACGAACTCGCACGCCGACGGGATATACCTGGAAGCCCAGAGCTCTCAGCATATAGCAGAAGAAGAGATTACTCTCCATGCAGTAACCTCCTCTTCCGCGTTTGCCGCCCACGATCTTTTGGTATAGAGCTTGAGGCTCGAGAGTGATATCGCGATGCGGCGAGTAATGCAATGTCAAATTCTCATAGGGAACTGTTGCGATCATGTGCTGATGCAGCACCTTGAGAAAGGCATGATCCAGGATAGGTTCATTACCCACGTAGAATTCTTGCGGGATTTGGAGATGTTTGAGAAACCCGGCGACTTGGGCATTAGAGTATATGGCTGACATGGTGAGTGAGGTCTAAGATAAGTTTGGTTTACAACTGAAGAAAAACACTCGTGAAAGTCAAGCAGGGAGCAGCATTTACTTGAATAGAAGACTAGTAAACTTATAAATGAGTCAAGAGGGCGTCAAACAGAAAAAGGACCGACGTCAGCTTGAATTACAGACTTGATCAATACCCTTACCTTACCTTACTCGTATGTCGCGCAAAACCAAGATAAACTGACAATAAATAACCCGCTTGAAGTTGGACGTAACGTATCACGAACCTCGATATCTCTCCAGACTCCATAAAAACTGTCCGGGGCTTAAACTTGGAGACGCCCTCCTTTCACAGACGCCGTCAGGGTCCAAGATAGAGTCGACCAATCAGGGAAATTTGGCGTCTACTTCGGGAGCTGTTATTAGTCTCACATTGGTGCAAATCCGTAATAAATGCCTCTAATCTTCTTGGTCCGTCTTACACGGTACCTACGGAGACTGTGAGTGTTTTCAGGGTTCTTTTGATACGATGGAGGGTGACATGAGACATCAAAGTGCAGAAAGAGTAAATTCACATGTTTGCTAACCAACTAAAGATTCCTTTACTCCAGTGTTTGCAACATAGACTGTTCATTCATTACATGACTCTTTTCATGACAGACATCGCGCCCTTTACGCCAAGCCCAAAGAAACCCACCGACATTTCTCTAAATGGTGTAGATATGTACGTTCGTGTCGTCTAAAGCTCCGTCCTCCGACTCGACGTAGTTGTCGCAGCCGCACCATTCCTCTTGGCTTTGGTTCCTGCCAACTTGGGCATGAAGTCCTGAATGCCCATCCAGTCCACCACGAACGCAGTGGTGATCCTCGCCCAGTCACGCACGGTTGGAAGATCAAGGTGCTCACCATCATCTGTTATCTCATGCCACACATCGGGGAAGGGCGATGGGATGAGATGCAATATGTCGACACCGCGCTGCATGAAAGGTCGATGATCGTCGTCAACGTAGCTGCGAGTAAAGCGGTTGGCTGTTTTGTTGCCATCTGGTAGGAAAGGCAACTTGGGCTTGGTCTCGAGAATATTGAGTTGTCGCATGCGCTTCTCAAGGCCTGCCATAGCTCGGTATGCCCAGTGGGTGGTAAGAAAGTATGAAGGAACAGTAGAGTCCGCAGATCCTAGAAGATCGAGAAGAACAAAAAGACTGATAGAGTCTAGAGGAGTCCTGTAAGTTGCAGTAGATCCGTGGAACTGATACTCCCATTCCTCAGCAAGTGACCTTGACAATATGTTAGTCAGCTCTCTGGCTGCAGTTAAGTTGTACAATATCATACCTTGCTCCGTAGAGCGAGTCCTCTTCTGTCCAATGCTTGAACGCCTCTTCGCCATCTAGAAAGAGGATCTGAATTCCTTGGGTCTCCTCAAGCCCATCATCCGCAGATCCATCCTTCTGCATCTTGTCCCATTTCGCAGTCAGCGCATCCTCAATGCTCCTCGCGACATGCATCAGCATGGCACATGGCGCAGCGCTATCGATTGCGCCAATGAATCCATGAGGCTCATACTTGCTATCATAATGCGCGACCAGCGTAAGTCGACTAACGTCTCCATTCTGCGCCCAGGGGGGATCTCTTCGGAAGATGAGGTTGGAGAAGGGAATTTGCTTGTTTCCATGCACAGGTGTCTTTGAAGTCGAATTCTGCCATTCGAGTTTCCATTCAGGAAGATTGTCCTTGAAAAACTCAACAAAGTGTTTTTGGGCGCGCAGTTGACCCTCGGTACCAGGCACACGAGGGATCAGAATAGGTGCAAGAAGCTTGCCATTCTTGATATCGAAATCGTCGCCGGGCGAAGGAATGTTCTCGAGGGTTTCATCTGAAAGTGTCATGGACTCGGCGACCGTCGATACGAGCAGGCAGACAAAGACGAGAAGCTTTGCGAGGACTGACAATTGCGATAGCGGTCGAGGCATTGTCGAAGATGCAGCCATGGATGGGAAGACACCAATAAATACTACTCTAAACCAACAAGAAGCGGGTTTTGGTTCGGGTTATCGTGGGGCGCAAAACTAGCTCATTCCGTCTGGAGGATCAGAATAATCGTATGATAGTGCGCAAAAGTTCAGCTGTGGCAGTGAGCGTCGAGGTTGGGAACAAAGAGAGAGCGAGAATTAAGCAAACAAACGCTTCGTGACAGGAGTTAAAGCTCTCGCCCGGCCAGCTCATGCAAGGGATGAGGATAAGGCCAGGTACGACAAGAAGAATGTGGGGAGACGATAGTAGGTACTTCGTCCAGGGCCGATACTGTAGACGAAACAGTGTACCTCCGGTCACAACCCCATATGTGGCAGGCCAAAGCTCGTATTATTCTCTATCAATTGTCTAACTTTTTTCCCTACAACAATACTATGCCCCAAACCATAGTGATTTCTAAGAATTTCATACAATGGATACAACTTAATGTTGGCGTGTAGTTGTTAGAGTATAATGAATGCTAGTGGTTCGAAGCCCCTGTTATTTATTAGCTCTCAGTTAAGCTAAGTTTGTGGCAGTAGAAGACGCCTTTTACGTGCACAGCAGACGCGGGGGAGGCGACGACCCTTTAAAATTTGGTTGAACAGTCCCAGGGGTCGGGTCATTAAGGTAATGGATGGCTTCAATGGTAAAACCCTATTGGCTAATGGTATATAGGATCTCACGGTACACCTTGGAGACGGATAAATCGTGTTGAATGGATATAAGTTGGACACGTTTTACTTTCACTGGCCTGAGTATACTCTTCAGAGACTGTAACCGTAGCATTCTTTCTTTATGTTCCCTTACTCAGAAAGCTGCAGCCCTAAGAAGTCTTATTAGAGGATATCGTTGATCGTGTGTGTCTTACTCTGGCATGTAAGTCAACCACATGGAAGGCTGGATCGCATTCCAGAGCAACTGAGATTCAATATAATGAGGAAAAAAGCCTGGAATCCGTCCTATTCTACCATTTGTCGTTGGTTCATCCCATTAGCTTTATGCTTCACATTAATTAACTTTCTTCTAGAGAATTTCTATCTAAGTTGGTTCCAAAGTCTACACTACTGACCGCCGGTACCTCTTCCAAACATTTGCCCAAAGCCATTATTATTTTATGAGAACACTAATAAGAATAAGCAGACAACCAAGATTTTATAGTTCTTTACCCAAAGTTCTTGCAGACATCCATCATCTGAAGCTAGCGCAGGCTACGTCATCCCGATAACCCCACTGTCCACGTTTCTGAAATGTTGTGAAGCACCTCATGAGAAACGCAGCAATAGCATGAGTTCATGATGGCAAGGCGATAACAGATAATGCGTCTAAAATATTGAAACTTCTTTTTGATCTGGCTTGCGCCTATGTGCGCCAAAGCCGGGGCCTATCCAAAGGCAACCTCTAACCCCGTCGTCTGCACATGCTCCTCATTTATATTTATTACAATGAATATACCCCAAAGGTTATTGACGTGATACAAAGACCCCTGGTATCCTAGCGTCATGAAGAATGCGAGAAACCCGCAAATAAACACCAAACGCCCTTCGTCATGCTTTGCCTCTTCGCCCTGTATCGCGACACCAATGTTTTTTGTACCATGGTTCCTATCCAAAATGCTGCGCCTCTCTAGGTGGATGCTTATTATTTGCGTACGTCAATTCGATCTATCAGGGCTTCGCAGAACAAGATTGCTCGGCTAGAACGGCTAGTTCCGGCTTAGTGCAACTTGTTGGCAGCCTGTGCCGCCTTGTTGGCGATCTGCTTCTCCTTGGGAATGGTGAGAGCGTTGATGCCGAGGTAGTTGCAGATGCTGGTAACGACAAGCCAAGCCCAGCGGAAATAGACAACCATGGAAAAGAGAAGATAGGCCCACAGGTAGAACAGCTCGAATTGGGCGCTGACCTGAGGGAGTCCGAATCGAGGCATGTTTCCGAGGAACGCACCACCAATAAGAGGGTACAGCATAACGGTCCACCAAGGGAAAGGCTGGCGAGTCAAGTGGGCGAGAATAATCTTGGTAGTCAAGCGACCAAAGACGAATGACATGATGAAGCAGAAAAGCATGAGGTGGTTCTCCTTCATAATGGTACTGTAAGGGGAGAAGACCCAGGCAGCGATTGAAACAGTGAAGACGGCCATAGGAATCCACTCGAGGAAGACAGGAAGAACAGGCTCTCCTCTAGACTTGCGAGCCTTGGCGACGTTGAGAACACAGAAAGGGATCTGTGTAAAGACAAGGGAGCCAATGATCAGGCCAACCCAGATATCTCGGAAACTTGTCTCACCAAGGAGCTCAGCAAGACCAGGCAGGCTGTCCTTAATGCCATTGGCCAGAGGGATGGTCCAGATACCGGGACCCCAAATGCCAGATATTATCATAATCGTACAAGCAATGAGGATGCCTTCCGTAGGACCGTTGATAACGCCGAGGAAGAGAGTATGCGTGTGGTATGTCTCCCAAGTTGAGAAAAACATGGGCAGGCATGGGCATAGCGCGGTGACGATACCGGCCGGAGAGGTACCAAGACCCATGGCCGCGGTTTCGAGCAGACTGGCAAGTGTACAGTTCAAGGAGTCGATGCCGTGATCGAAGAGCTCGCCGAGGCCGCTTGAGGTTCCAGTTCGTCGAGCTTGCTTTCCATCGAGGTTGTCCATCGTTTGGTACATGAAAAGACCAAAAGCAAAGCTGAAGTAAAGCCACGAAGGAGCCTACAGAACCATTGGCGATTAGCATTGGACGAAAGAGAAACAGAAGCTTCAACATACCGGTCCAACGAGATCAGGCATCCAGATTGCGCAAAAAGCAACGTTTATCAGAATGAAGCAGAAACCCAAGAGGGTGACCATGTTGGGAGCAATCCATAGTGGTAGGAGGTTGACAGACGCATTCCACTACATGACGACAAAGACGCGTTAGCTATCATGAGTTCCCCAAAACTTGGCACCCGAGTGGTGCAGAGCTCGACCGTATAGCAATTTTTCAAATGGGCAAGTAAAACGCGGTTGAAAAAATGTGCAAAAGAGAGCCGGAGGTATGGGAATCACATACGAAAGGACCGAGGACGTATTTCGAGACTGGCGACAAGTCGACGCTCGAGTACTTGTATGTCTTGAAGTGCACCAGTGCGTCATCGGAGATGCACTCGGCAACGTTCTTCTCTGCGGAGCCAAAAAGTTAGTCATCCACAGTCTTTTTGCAATTTCTGCGAAGCCAAAGCATTCGAAATGCTTTCTCTTCTTCTCAAACTTACTCGTATTAGGAGCCATATTCGTACCATCCGGGTCGGTAGCCGTTGGATTGTAAAGCGGGAGTGTCTCGCTTGTAGACATGATGGAAGAGAGGGGCCGGAGGAGGAGGGGCAAAAATGGGGGACTCTTTTAAAGGGAACGAAGGGGAAGGTAGGGAAAAAATAAAGACGTCGGCAAAAACACCTAAACAATCGGACCTGCAGCAATGGCGGGCACGCGCAATAGTGACTTGCAGCAGGACAGGGTAGATCCGCAAAAGCCTGCAAATGAATAATGACCCTCGGCTCTCTTCCAAGGCGGTATTATCCTAACAGAGGAGGGCGGCGTGGCACGTGGGCGGAAAGCGCTGGTAGAAAATGATAATCCAAGAGCAAGCGTGACAGTTTTTCTTATCGACAACGGTAGATGAGTTTCAAGCCAAGGTTTATATTGGCGTTGATTTGCGAAGGCGATTGGGAGGGCTGAGACAGAGTAAAACAGCCAAGAATAGCGGTGAAGACCCTTTTAAATAATCAAATGTGTTGATGAACATTTGTCGCCAAGGAGTGTTTTTTTTTTTCAATTGAAGAAAAGAAGGGATTGAAAAGGTTAAAGGGGCAGGTTTTGACAGCTCGAGACTAGGTAGGACTCGAAATTATAATTGAATCCAACTCGCACTGCTGTCGTCGTACGTCGAGCCCCTGGATCGTAAACCCCAAAGCCCCTGCTAACACCACCGATCCGATCCACTAGAGAGCTCCGCTTACAGGGGAAACACGCATCTAAAATTGGGTAATTAGCGGCTCGTTCATTTGAAGTCTCCAATCATCAATTTGACAGCTAACGAAAAAGGTCGACTTTGACGACCCCTTTCTTGTGGTACTCGAGAATAATCGTAGTTCCTTTGAGGATAACCACGCAATACTCTCAATTACGCAGTGATCTCAGCCTTGTAGAGGTGTGCCAGCAATGTCTGCTCACGAGGATCAACTCGCATAGACAGCTAGCTCATCATGAGATTATTTCAACTTTCTTTGATCCGTCTTAGCCGTTGTTGGTGCCGAGGCGAGGGATGAACTAACGCGATGGATCAATGGTGCATAAATAGAATGATTTTCACATGCCCTTCTAGGCTCGTGAGCGCGTGAGCACCAACAAAACGAATACGAGCCTCTCATTCAAATGCAATTGGATGGAATGGATGCTCGTCGGAGAACAAAAACTTGCAACACGGCAGTTTAGTTGATCCGATAGCCCGGTAGAAGTCCAAGAGTCCCAAAAATCCGGAATGTGGAGTGAATATCAACTGACGTGGAATGGTCATCTTTTGTTTCGAGCACCAAGATATCACATTGGTCTTGGATCAGAGTCGTTCTTGGTGGTCCAACTGCTTCAGCGCAGCCGAAAAGACATGTATTTCGTCCTGTTCTACCACCTATCTCCGTCTCTTCGTCCGTTTGACATTACCCGTATTAATAGTTTAAAAAGGCAATCCCTGAAGTTGAAATCATGAAAAAGAATATCCCACCGAGAAAGTCAACCAAACACCTAGACGTCCAAGGCTTGAAAGGAATGTATGAGCAATAAACACAAGAGAACAGAAGCAATGCAGTATCCCTATCGGCGGTCCAGTCTCCAAACTTCGAAATGTGGAAACCATTAAGCGTCACGATTCGCTCAGAGCATGGCAAATCCAGCGAAAATGGTGCTTAGAACAATGGTCAGGCCCCATGTACGACCAGCCTCGATGACTGCAGCACTGTTGGTCTTTGTCGATGAGCTATCTGAGTCGTTGTCATCGTCGTCGCCTCCTGGGGTGTCGGTATAGACAACGTTGGAGTCATCAGTAGCGCTGGCTGTCGCCTTGACGGCAGCAGTATCGGTAGCGGTGGAGGTCGTGTTATACTTTTTGGGATTGCTGGCACCGCATGGGTGGTTCTCGCGGCAGTCGGAAGCACAAGAGGCACTGCCCTTGCAATCCTCGACGCACTGGTTACCCCATTCCTGGCATACGTAGAACGGCAGGGTTAGGGAGTATTCAGACACGTTAGGTTGCTTGCCGTCACCGCAGATGCAGCCGTATGTAAGAGTTTTCTGGAAGCAGAAAGTCAGCAATTGTCTAACAAAAGACAGGGTGAGGAAACTAACAGGATCACATTCGTTCACCTTGGTATCTCCCTTGCTAGTCTGCTCGCAAATCATGGGGCAGGTTTCCTTTTCATTCTGACACCATACACCTGTATTTGTATTAGTTCCTGCACCTCGATTTGGTTGTCGCCAGGTCTTTACTCACGGCGTTGAGACAGGGGTACACTCTCCGGGTCGATAACGTAGTCGGCGTTGACAACAGTAACGGCCGAGGCAGCAACGGCCAAGACGATTGTTCGGAGAGAAGGCATTATGATGACGTATTTGTGTCTTGTAAACAAACTAGCCGTGTTGGATATGATGGGTATGTATGTGGTTGTACGTATGCGAAATCCAAGAAGTTCGTAAACAGTGAAGATTTACGAAAGGTATAAGTTTTCTTTGGCCGGGAGTCAGCGGTTTTATTCACTTGCATGTTGAGACTCTCTCTTTCCCAGAATGAGGAGATTGTGTGTGTTCTGCGGGAAGGAGAGAGAGGTATGGAGGATGTTATCACTAAGACAACCGGAGCAAGAGCCGTCTACTCGGATGATGTTTGACTTACAGATTAAGAACGAGGTATGCGAGTGACAACCGATAATTTGAGTAAAGTAAGAACAAAAGAAGAAACAAAAGATCAAGATGATGAGTTAACGACTGTCAAGAATCAAGACCAAGTCTGATAGAGCGAGCGTATCAAAAGCAGGTGGTGAGAGAAGAGCACGATGAAGAAAAGGTCGAGGAGGTCCGAGACATTTCAATGACAGACAACCCCCGGCTATATGGATGGCCCCAGACACCTACCGCCGGGCTACAGCGTCAAAAGAAATGATCCATAGCAAAAGCTGAGGCGAGACCCGAGGCTGGGCGATATCACGACCACAGACGGTGGACAAAGTAGCACCCAGTGGCACCAATTTTTGCTGAGTGAACAGGGGCCGTTGAGAGCAGAACAGCGATATTGGGCTTAGTTCTAACACATCCCAGCAGCCATGGGACCTTATTTGCTCCATATCGTCCACCACTCGGGGCATTTTGTGCCCAGGAGGTCCCGGGATACCTTGTAGGCTAGGCCCGATAGACTCAACTAGTGCGGTCCGCCGCTGAAGCTTGGGCTTTTTAGGGTGGTCTGGGGAGGCTTTGGCTTGCTTGGTGTTGGTGCACCATGACCGCAATCTCCAAGGCCCTTGGTTTTAAGAGCCGTGATTAAAAGGAGTCAATAGCATTATCGATATTCTTCTTCTTACAGCAGCCCGGTCTCTGATCTTCAGAAGATCCCAATGGAGATCTTTTTCAGTTGATTCAACGCTGCCATACTCTCGTCAGATGACACATTCTCGCCATCATGGCCATACGAGTGGAGGTCTTCCTTCGTCTCCTCTCAACCGCATGTCTAGGTAGATCTTGGCTTCGTGGCGGGCGCGAACGGTCGACTGCTACAGACTCCACAAGGTCATGAAGGGGTATGAGCCCACCGATGCACATTTGTTATGATGGTCTTCTCATTGTGCATCACTGAGTGCATCTTGAACCACACGAATGACGCGTTCCAGTTGGTGGTTGAGGTCGCTCACAACATGTACGAGCCAACCATGATCACGTCGGAGTATTCTCTACCGGGAATTGGCCACTCGGATGCGAGAATGGTGGCCAACTGTTCCCCTAAAGAGTAACTCTATTTGGTGCTAGGCATCTGGGCCAGCCAACACCTTTCGTATTTCTTGCATATGGGCGGGGCATGTCACTGAACCCTTTGATAACCCCGCGCAATGCACCACGACGAGAACATGATGCTATGTATTGCGCCAATCGTTGGTGTTGATGATATCTTGTTTGTGCCTCACTATGGAGCTGACGCGGCCAGATGGAACGCTCGGTTTGCATCTCGAGTCTAGTCTCTTGAGAAGTGACCACGGTTGCACATTTTATGAGGTATCACATAGCAAAGTCGAATAATCATTACTTCTGGTGACTCAAGAAGCAGCCGAAGGACCACTTTGCTGGCTAAGACATTTGAAGCGGACTGCGTTTAAAGATATGACGAGCTAACCGATGGTGACTCCGTTGGTCTCGTACAAGATAATGGAGTCACTTCGTATTGCATCGTGTCTGTTGCATGCCTGCACTAGTCAATATAAAGATAGTTAGTTATGGAGTGCTGGAAGACCTAAATCTTGACAGGTCATAAAACGATAACTCCATCCCATAGAAACCAGCCTCGAAGTCGGAAGAAGCCCTGAGATTCCATGTAAAGAGAAGAATGTTACCCCGCGGGGGTCAGGATAACCTCTCTTGTTTCAAGATAAACTTACAAGAACTTCAGAGAAACCAAGGTCTGTCGATATTGTCTCTTCCATTCCCCTCGTTTGTTACGATTAGAATTACAGTTTTGATGAGGAGCAGGTGACAAGGTCTTATGATATGATGAGAGTTCTGCGGCTTAAAGTAAAACAACAGAATCTCTGCACTTGCATCCCTTGATAAGCCACAGTCGATGAGATCTTCCGCCTACATCCGGGCTCCGCTGCACCCCGAAAGCTTAGACGACCGGTATCCGACCTCTTCGGCCGGGCACGGAACGGATGTGGCTTTCAAGTTCCGTAATTCAAGATGAAGGCCGGCCGTGAATACGGCGGTCATATAATATACCCTTGTAAGTGGCATATTTCTGCTTGACATCCAAGTCAACGGGCATTAAGTTTACCTAAACCTTATCTCACCATAGCCATCAGAAGATTGGTTCACTGTAAGTAAAGTAGATTTTAAGCATTGAATGATAAACGATAAATCACTTCCCCTCCATGCCATGATATCCCAAACAAGGCACTGGATACAAATACTTTTAGTAGCCAAATCCGGAGTAGAATTACACAATTGAGGAGTTAAGAGGTCACAAAGTTTACCAGTGCACTGTCCCGACTCCTATGGACCGGGGCGCCGGCCCTCCATCAATCGGAAAAAATCAAGCTACCGGAACGGCGCCGTTTAAGTTCTACGACATCACATCCAATTCATCCTTTCAATTGGGACAAGTTATTGCCACTACACGGATACTATCATATGTCCTTGGTTGGATCATACCCTCAACTTGCGCTTCGATCTCGTCATCAACTTCATCCTGGCGACTCGCACATAAATTGATTGTTTATTCCGCTCCGCTACCCCATCCTTGCGCTTTGTCAACTAAAAAGCAAGGCTACAAGCCTGCAATCCATGGGCTGTTATCCTAACTCGCTGATACGATTTCAACTGTTCATCAACATCAACATCACTCGACTGGATCGATTGAATCACTGCTACAAGTTTTTGCGATTCAACCATTGAATCACTTACCAATCAGTACTATTAAAGTCTGCGCATCTTAAGTTCTTCTTCAACGACTCCAAAGACTCAAGCTCTGCTGTTTTCTATCATCACATGGTTGAATGGCGACTGCCATAGATCAAGCGCCTGGCGATGGCAATCTGAGCGCCGGCGCAGCGCATCAAGACGTCTCTGAGACACAGGCCACAGCTACCGAAGTCTTTGAGACACCACGCACATCCTTCGATCATAACCCCAACGACAGTAATCATGAGCGGCACGAAACTCCATCATCTACCGTCTCCCCGAGTTCGATAACGTCGCCACCGTATTGGTTGAACACACGCAGCGGTCATCAGCGAACCATATCGAACATGTCGACCGAGTCTGTTCTTCCCGCTGGTGCTATTACTCTCCGTGACAACGAAGCGAGCGACTTCGACGACCGCAACAGCGCTTGCTGGGCCAAGAGTGTTGAGATTGTCAGTTATACCATTGTCAACGGTAGTGCAACAAATATCGGGGCCTTTGTGGTATGGAATATCCGCGTCGAGGCTCTCAATGTGAGTGTTGGGTGTGGTTTGGTACTGGTTGAAGATGGCTGTGGACTGACCCAAGGATAGGGAAGTTATATGAATATTCGCAAACGGTATTCAGAGTTTGACGACTTTCGATATCGGTTGGTTCAGACTTTCCCCGGATTCGAGGCAGCTGTTCCGGCGCTTCCGCCCAAGAGCGTCATCTCCAAGTTTCGGCCCCGATTTCTCGAGAAAAGGCGGGCAGGTCTACAATACTTTCTCAAGTGCGTATACGAAGAATTCCCAGCTTAATATTATGCTGACCTTCTTAGTTGCATATTGTTAAATCCAGAATTTTCTGGATCACCAGTTCTCAAGGAGTTTCTCTTTGCATAGCGCTACTATCATCTTAGCCTCTTCTCTTCTTTGGATATGTTTACCTTTAGGTCTCAATCACGGGAGGCCTCTTTGTACAATCGAGATATATTGCTTGGCCTGGCTCACGCATGTATGCAGCAGCCAGCAATCCATATTAATGATAATGAGTTGGATGATAAACCACTCGTGGCCCTACAAGTGTCTCACATGCTTGTGTTTTTTTAGCTTTATTCGAAAGCCAAGATGAAACCAAGATTCGGCAATGTTGTACGAAACAGTCAAGCCAACCTTGAAAACCATACAATTTGCTTCGCCAAGGCGATACGACTCCGCCCAGCGCGATGTCACCACCAGTCGTTTAAGCTTTCGTATCTGAAAGGGCTGAGTATAGGCGCCAGGCGCAGCACAAGAAATATGGTCGCTAACTACAGGCGCGCGATATTAGCAATTAAGCTGTCGACTTTTAAGGAAGCTTAGCATTAACCATGTGGAGATTGGGATGGCTTGGAGGATATGTCGTTACGCATCAGCCAATGAGTAAGTTTTCTTCTGACGCGAAGCCAAGCCATGAGTCTCGATTCTATCGGTATGTACGGCATTTACCAAGCACTGCGACGCCTCAGTATACCAATCTATCGAGATTTTACGGCAATGCCAATGGTCTTTGCAGGATTGCCAAGTGCCGTTCTTCCTTGACAAGAATGACAAGAACCTGCTGGTTTCTGGGCGACGACTTGACTACATCAGCAGTAAATACCATGTTTATAAGAACCACAGGGTCCAGCTTTGAACTAAAGAGATTCGGAGAGTCATGGGCTCAACAAGCTTCTTCCTTTCTTGTTTCTCTATGTGATTAACGACCTTTTTCCAAGTATTTATTCGCCATCATCACCAACTTTTACTCCCACCCCCACATTCTCAACTCAGTCCAACCCCACGACCATGACGCAACTCGATCTTCTAGAACACCGTTGTTTGATGTTACCGGTTTTAGTGCCTACCCCAAATGATATGAGTATGGAGCTAGAGGGGACCCCTCGACATTCGTTGGGTTTAACAGCACAACTACCGGCCCGTACTGACTCCAAATTCTCACTCGTCAGCACTGCGTCATCTTCTGCTGCTACTGCTAACGGCGGCTTACCCTCTACCACTAAGACAAAAGAATACATGGACTCTCTTCGACCACCTTCGCCAAAGCAATTCGAACGAATTGCATTGGTTCAACAACAGCGCGAACAAGAAACAAAGCGCAGAGATCGCGAGCGCAGACGCTGGTCGCGCGAAGTCCAGCGTCAGCGCAATAGAGCTGCAAGTATGTCTACAGACAGCAATGATGACCAGGCGCAAGCGCAAGCTGCGCGCACTATACAAAAAACATTTAGAGGCTATCGCGCAAGAAGAGAGATGCAAGGATTTGGTTTGGATGCAAGTACAAGATGGGTCACGGCAATACGTGAGGCGCAATTTCGAAATGCGACATTACCACGACCGAAAACAGAAGCTGAGGATGAAGCTTTTGATAAGTCCAAAGCGGACAGTTTTGCGAAGCACAAGAAGGCGAGTGCACGAGAAAAATGGAAGAAGGCGAGCGCAGTTGCTCGAAGAGCAGGCCATGATGATCTCTTGTCAGATTCTGAATCCTCTGAATCCTCTTCTGACGAAGATGCGTCACCTGAAGAACGAGCAGCTGCACGAGCACGGCGTGAGAAAGCTACTGCTGCGCGGAAACACGAGGCGCGCATAATGGGAATTCGATACTTCCTTGAGATGGTCGACCAGAAACACCGGTACGGAAGTAATCTCTGTCGTTACCATGAAGTTTGGAAACAAACAGATACAAATGAGAACTTCTTTTACTGGCTCGACTATGGTGAAGGCCGCAACGTTGAGGTAGAGGGCTGTCCACGCGATCGACTTGAACGGGAACAAGTTCGATATCTCTCCCGCGAAGAGCGCCAGTACTACCTTGTTGAAGTCGACAGTGAAGGCAGACTTTGTTGGGCGAAGAATGGCCAGCGAATCGATACCACAGAGCAGTATAAGGACAGCATACATGGTGTTGTGCCTGTGGACGATTCCACGCCGGCTTTCAACGCCGCAGCTCAACCTGAGGATGCACAATCCCTGGAATCTGTCAACAGCTCCAGCTCCGATTCGTCTCTGGAGTCCCGACGAGAGGCGGACCGAGCAGCCAAGTATGCGACACCCGACTTTGACAACAGTCAAGGTATGAATAAAGTGTCCCAGATTTCAGCGTCAACCATCTTCAACAAGTTGATGCGCAAATCTGTCAGGAAAAATACATGGATCTTTGTTGCGGACACAAGCTTTCGGATGTATGTGGGCATCAAGGATTCAGGGGCATTTCAACACTCGTCTTTCCTCCAGGGTAGTCGGATATCGGCAGCTGGCCTCATCAAGATCAAGAATGGCCGTCTATCGTCTCTATCGCCATTGAGCGGACACTACCGACCACCCGCTGCGAATTTCCGTGCCTTCGTTGCGAGCTTGCGGCAATCAGAGGTTGACATGAGCCACGTATCTATCTCCAAGTCTTATGTGGTGCTGATTGGTCTGGAGACATACATCAAGACGAAGCGCAAGGGCAAGGACTTTGCTCAGCGTGTGGAGCACAGGAAAGACAAGATAATAGCCCCTGAGGAGGCGGCGCGCAGGGAAGAGGAAGCTAAGGATAAGAGCAAAAGTGCCGCGAAAGAGAGGGAGGTGCTACAACGAGAAGAGGCGGAGAAGCAAGAGGGCAGGCCAATGAAGAAGGTCTTGAAGAAGCTGGGCATTAAACCGACAAAAGAGGAGAAGCAGGCGGCCAAGAGGGAGAAGAAAGAGGATATCGAGAAGATGCAGGTATAGTCAGGCTCTTGTTGTTTGGCGAGGTGTTTTGGTTTTTTTGATATTATACCCCTTATGCTTAGAGCGGCTCTAGAGTTATGATTCACGATGTAGAGCACAAATACCCAATTCATGAGTATTTCTTTATGTGGCTGAAATTTCTGGTTATGAAGTTCACGTTTGTATGTACCATTATTAAGTTCATATAAGTGCTGCCTGTAAAACTATACTCTAGCTTTGAGCCTGTGCACAGCCTTAAAAGGCCACCTAGCTTACGAATACTTATCAGAAAAACCTAGCGTATCTAATGTAAATCAGGTACAAAGAGACTGTTCATATGGTTTATAGCAAGGATTCTTGATGATATCGTTTCTATTAGTCCGTGAAAGCATCCAACAGTACTATGACAAGATATCCTAAAGCCATTGATGTTTTCAAACGTCTTTATACAAAAGCAGAGACAACTCTAGAGAAGGTTTAAAGCCTTTCGAGGAGAGTTAGATAAGTTTGTAAGAAAAAGTGAAGTTATAGAAACCCTTTTTTTTTTTTTTTTTGCAAATTCAAAGTCTTACATCATGTTGTTGAGACGAGTCAACATGATATCACTGCAAAATATAATGCAGGTTATCTTGACTCTGGTCTGTTAAGCAATTGTCCTATTACATTAGGTTGGTTAGAATACTCCGTATAACAAGGTAAGCTCTTGGCATTCGTTGCATTTTACACTTGATGAGGGCCTGTTGCTTTAATAAGTATTCTGGTGATGAGCCATTGAATGTCATCCTTGGATACCTACGCACTGGTTTTTCGAGGTGCGCATGACCAGTTAGCTCATTTGCCCCAGGTGGCTCCAGCGTAAATACGCCCTGTAACTCTATATTTAACAGTACAATATAGGGGGCTTAGTGGCGCCACTCCCCTGAAACTGCAAGAACACTGGCGTTCAAAATGCTGGATTCCAGGCGCGAGTCAAGGCCAAGCTTCTATTGACTGCAAACGTGCAGTACTGATCGGTCGCACTCGCACCGAAGCCGCGTTCGAAAAACCCATCAACATCGACGACGCCATCTTCAAACAGAGCTGGCGAATTGAGAGAAACACATCCTTGAAATCATGCCAGGCATTTTGTCGTCCTTCAATGGCTTCCGTCACCCGTTCCTCGCGGCGCGCTGAAGCTCCGCACCAGCATCACCCGCATCACCACCTGACGCCCCCAGCAGGCGTATTCGCCCATGCCCAGGGTGGAGGAGGAGGAGGTGGTGGGCGCAACAAGAGGGCACTCGACACCCACGATCGCGATTTCGATGCGATCAAACCAAAAAGAACGCGAATAACCGTCGAGATTCTCGCAAAGGGCTCTCACGGGCTCCGTGACGCCGATAGCGACAACAACAAAGCGCCACCACCCACGCGCAAACCTGTTGCGACGCCTACAGTGGCGAGTGCGACATCAATTCCCCCTCCTCCTAAAACCGACAACGCGACATCAAAGCCGAAGCAAGAGCAGACTCTGACGAAACATCAGAGCAAAGTTATCAATGGAATCAAACATGAGCTCGATCGGTTACAACCTCAACCGAGCGATACCAATACCCAGGAGCAAGGCCGTAAGCTACGCTCTCAGGAAGCCACAAGGTTCAAAAGCGAGCTTTCTGCCTATTTCCCTGAATACGACGAGGTGATTGGGAATGAGCCCAAGGAGCAGCGTACGTCCAAAAAATTCCCCATCGCTCACCTAGATGTAATCCAAAAAATGCAATATTTTCTGACTTTTTATAGAACTGTTCAACATTGACACGCCGATCGTAATCGTCGATTCCGATCCGCGACGCGCAGTTCCAGAAAATCAACGCGCGATCCCACAAACTCACCACCCCGCAATTGAATATCCCGTACGAGGGTATGGCGATGCCCTCTTCTACAATGTATTCGATTGTCAACAAGTCGATCTAGGTTTCTTGGAATCGCAGTCGAAGAACAAGACTGTTGAAGATCCTTTACCAGATAAACTATTTCAGCCAATACATCGTCGAGCCGAGCGGTTGGAGAGGTCAATACGTAATACTGAAAAAGGCCGAGCACAGCATGAAAGGGACCAAATTATTCGGCTTCTCGAAGGGCTTCAAGGTCATGACTGGTTGAGAATCATGGGCGTGAGTGGTGTGACAGAGACGAAGAAGAAGACCTTTGAACCTGCTCGTAACCATTTCATCAAGGGGTGTCAGGCTATTCTTGACAAGTTCCGGAATTGGGTGTTGGAAGAGAAGAGGCGAAAGATGGAGAAAGATAAAGCCCGAGCTGAGAAGGAGGAAGAGGAAAACTCATCAAGTAACGAAGAAGACGAAGCTGGCGATGATAACAGAGATGGTAATGCAAGTGACACCGCATCACCAGCCAAGCAACTGGAAGAGGAAGCCATGGCAAGATCCAAGAATTCAAAAGGTTCAAAGAACCGAAAGTCGACTCCTCAACCAGCTGCGGCCAAAGCTCCACGCCCTGCAAAAGCACCGCCAGCTCCGAAGCCACCAGAACCCCCTAGGGAGTTCAAGTCGTTCTTCAGCAAGAGATATGAGCGTGAGAGCGCTTTGCATCGACACAGGCGCACAGGGAGGAAGGTAATGGCATGGGGCCTACCCATTCCCGAGATACCCCAGCTTGATTTTGATTTGCCGGAGGAATACCGTGATGAAGATACCCTCAAGGTTCGGGCGAGGAAGAAGCGCCGTGACCGAAGACGCAGCAAGCAGTGAGTGGTAATTGCTTGGCTGCTTGTAATATCACTGCTGGCGAAGAGTATTATTTGAAGGTTGCTTGTACTAAATGGGTTGGCGTTTTGGGAAGGCTCTGAGAAGCCCCGGTAAGGGTGATGGTATTGTAGTTCTCTGATTGGGGTTGTGCGTATATCTCGAAGGTCATTATGAGATACTGTTAGAAATAAATCCTGTTGAAGTCAAGATAGGTTGCAAAGCTCCATGGCATGTGTCGTTTGTTCGTGTTGCTCGAGTTCCAGCTGTCAAGGATGAAAGGTTACCTATAAAACAGACGGTCAGTAATAAATAACTGATCAATGGGAAAGAAATATGCCAAGATGTCTTTTGATTATCAAATTAGCGCAGTGGATGAGTCTAATTGTGCTTCTCTTCTTGGTAATGAGAGATCTATCATCTTCATTCTTCTGTAAGTTGATTGTTTGGTTTACCTATGAATGAATGATAGGACCAACAGGCGCAGGTTTGCTTGCATCCATCCAATCCATTGTGCAAGACAGGTACGTACCACGCTATGAGCCTCACCTTGATGTTGGGATGGGGAGAGATAGATGGTCCGTGCACACCAGCTTCCTGACGCGCCGCGAGCTGTCTTTCTTCTTTTGCAAAGTTCACGACGAGAGGTTAATAGACGGTCATTTTCTAGGTTTGCGCGAAGTGCGCTTTTGCAGCATTTGTATTCACAATCTGGCCCTTGCTTTGCTACTTAATTCTTCAATTTCTTTTAATAGCCACGTTACCCTTTCCACTCAGCACCTCACGCTGAACCATCTCACAAACCCCGTCCAGATTGCGCCGACACCTCGCAAGCAGCACATGACTGCGGCGAATATAATAGCGATTACAAACACACCCAGAGACACCGAAGGCTTCTTTACGCTGCTCATCTGGTTGGGACTTCCATCGATGCAGAGTCTGTGAACACCAGCTCGCAGGGGCCCTCAGGCCTTCGTTTCTTTTACCCTGCCTACCACCATTCAACATGACTACACTAGCCATGCGGCAGGAGCCTACGCCTGTGAATCACTCTCTCCTCGATATAGATGATGACACGGACTCTGTGGAAGACGGATCAGTGCTCGAGTTCTTTGTCCTGAAGCAAGAAGTCAACCTCGAGGTCAACTTTCGCGATAAGCGCATTGACGGCACGACCGATATTTTTGTTGTCGTATTTAACGATAAGATCGAGGACATAGTTTTGGACGCTGCGGATTGCGACATCGATACCGAAAGCGTTTTCATCACCGATCTTAGGGAGTCGAATGGTGATCTCGTTGAGAGCCATAAACGGAGAACGGTAGCGACCTATAATGATCCATACGCCAAACTCACTCACCCAACAAGTTGGAGTTTGAGAGCCGAGCACCACGATATTCGCCGCAAGAGCGCCCAGTCGATATTTCGTAGCCGCAAAAACGACGTCCCCGCCGAGAATAGAGAGTTCGAGGGGTGCACACCGGTCTATCGATCGCTGAAGGTGAACCTGCGCGGTAAGGCCGAGCCGGATCGCCCAAGGCTCATCATCAGGAAGTCTATGATAGGTCTTGACTCGAACGAGAGATCCAACAGGCAGTACAAAATTACCATACCATTTACCCATGCGAACCCCCGAGATGGAATACAGTTTGTCGGCGTCGATCCCCTGGACAATCGGTTTACACACATGTACACACGAAGCTCGATACATCCTGGAACTGCTTCGTGTATTTTCCCTTGTATAGATGACCATGGGTCACGTTGCGACTGGAGGATATCGATCAAGTACCCCCGTACCTTGGGCGATGCTTTGCAACAGGCGCTCGCAACGCAACAGAACGGTAGTAACCCAGACAAGATGCAGATCGACGGCCAAGAGCGAATTCATAACCTTGCCGAAGAAGATAAACTCCGCGAGATGTCGGTCGTCTGCTCAGGTTTCCTTATGGAAGAGACCGTGGATCCCGATGATGATCACAAAAAGATTATGACCTTCGAGCCTGAAAAGAAGGTGTCTGTACAGAAGCTTGGTTTTGCTGTGGGACCATTTGAACATATC
Source organism: Fusarium burgessii (assembly GCA_002980515.1). Classification (NCBI taxonomy): domain Eukaryota; kingdom Fungi; phylum Ascomycota; class Sordariomycetes; order Hypocreales; family Nectriaceae; genus Fusarium; species Fusarium burgessii. Next base: position 143,374 of record PVQA01000063.1, on the reverse strand, counting down.
GATCTTTCGTCTGAGTTCCGAACGGAAGAAGACGAGGTCAAATTGGGTATGAATGCGCTCAAGGTTCATGCATACTGCCTACCACATCGTGCCGACTGGGTACGCAATACGGCAGCAGCCATCACTATGGCTGCTGATTTCCTTACCTTCACATTCGCTCGATATCCGTTCGGAAATTTCAAGCTCTGCTTTCTTGACGACATGGTCCAAGACACTGTGTCTCTCTATTCCATGGCTTTCATCAGCAACCGATTGCTTTTCCCAGATGACATTATCGACACTGAAATCGATGTCACAAGAAAGATCGTCCAAACACTAGCTTTCCAATGGATAGGGATCAACATGATTCCCAATACAAGAAATGACCTATGGCTCATCATTGGCATCGCGCATTTCATGACGGACCTTTTCATGAAGAAAATTTGTGGCAACAACGAATACAGATTCCGGATGAAGACGCTATCCGACAAGCTTGTTCAGGTGGACGTCGAACGACCTTCTCTTTACGACCTCGGTCCTTACCTGCATCTGGGAGAGTTTGAGATGGACTTTATGACTCTGAAAGCTCCCGTGATTTTCTTCATCCTGGACAAGCGGCTTATCAAGGCCTCAGGAGGACATGGTCTGACACGTATTCTCTCTAAAATGTTGACAAAGGTTCAGATTGAAGCTTCCCATAAGGCTACTATCCTTGAAACAGAAAAGTTCCGAACAATTTGTGAGAAGGGGGCCAGGTATCGGCTCGAGAGCTTCTGGGCCCAATGGGTTTATGGCTCAGGATGTCCGCGATTCGATGTCAAAGCGAAATTCAATAAGAAGAGGCTTTGTGTTGAGCTTACGCTGAATCAGATTCAGTTCCAGACAGTGAAGAAACCGCCACTGGAGAAGGATGATTTCTTACGCGTTGTCAAGGAGCGCCGCTCTGGTGTTAAACCAGGCGAGGTACAGCCCCTGTTTACGGGACCAATGACCGTTCGGATTCATGAAGCAGATGGCACACCCTATGAGCATATTCTGGAGATTCGGGAAGATGCTACAAGATCTACTAAATTTGAGATCCCCTACAATACCAAGTATAAACGGCTAAAGCGAACTCGTCGTATGAAGGAGAAGCAAAATGTCGGCGCCAGTATGGACACAGAGAACCTGGATGATACGCTCCTTTACTGCTTAGGTGACGTTCTTCAGACACCAGAGGAACAAGCACAATGGGAGTTGATTGATTGGGATCCGGAAACCGAAAGAAAGATGGACCAAGAGTCATATGAATGGATACGTGTAGATGCCGACTTCGAATGGTCCTGCGATATGAAGAGGACCCTTGAGCCGTACATGTACGTATCACAGTTGCAACAAGACAGGGATGTTGTTGCTCAGCAGGATGCTATGTTGTATCTGACCCATGGCCCTCTGCACCCCATTGCGTCAGGTTTTCTTACCAGGACTCTTGTGGACCGCCGCTATTTTCACGGTATCCGGACCATGGCTGCTGAAGCTCTGCCACGGCAGGCTAATATCAAGGATCTATCAATGCTTGGCCTTCGACAGCTGATGAAGGCTTTCAGCGAAATGTTCTGCCACAAGGGCACAAGCCAACCAAAGCCGAACGACTTTTCCGACAAGAAGCAATACAACGTTCAGTGTGCTATTATCAAAGCTATCGCTCAGGTGAGAGATGCTAATACCTACAAATGTCCGCTTGAGGCTCGCCAATTTATCTTGGATCAACTGCTCTTTAACAACAATGAGGACAACCCATATTCCGACCACTTTTACATCGCTACCCTCGTGGAAGCTCTTGCTACATCACTCATCCCCTCCAAACAAGATGATTGGTTCGCGATGCAGAACAAGATTCCCAACGAAGATGAAAAGCAGTTCCTTGAAAGGGCCATCGAGCAGATCGAGAGAGTTTTACGGCGAGATGAATGGACCAATTCATATCAGAATGTCTGGACCATTGCTGGTCTGAGTGCCAAACAACGGTTGATGAAGGCAGAAGTGATCCCAAAGAAATACAGTGATTTCGGGCAGTATCTTTTGGACGGAACTCGAGATCTTATTCGTATCAAAGCTTTTGAGGCTCTGATTGACCTGGGGGCTATGTTGGATCCGACGGTGTTTTCATTTCTGACGTACTCACTCATCACTGACCGATCACCATATGTTCGAAATAAGCTCATCGAGGCTGCTGCCTCTGGACTTGCAGCAATCGCTTTCGGAGAGCACGCTAAAGTTGTTAAGAACGACCCTCCTCCAGAAGACGAAGAAGGTGATCTTTTGCTAGTGCAAGACAGTGCTCAGGAGATTGAGGCCAGAAAAGAGATGTTTGCGAGAAAGGAGAACCTGGATGCAGCACTCAAGGCTCTACGAAGAGAGATGGACGAAACTTATGGAGGTGACGAACGTCACTATAGCATCGCGATGCGCAAGGCGTTAGACCACCCGAATCTTGGCCGGGCCGAGGTGGAAAGTATGCTGGATCTGGCGGCGATGATGTTTGAAGAGGCTGGCGATTGGGTTATCACGCTCCCCTTGCCAAAGGCCTGGAAGGTTGAGAGAGAGAGGCCTGTGCAGCAACTCTCTAGCCGCGTAAGTGCCATATTATTTACAAAAACCTCTGACCTGATGCTAACTTGGATAGTTGATCATGAAATTCAAGGCTCATTACAGGACGAAACCCAGGGACCCAGTGGTACAAGCACCACCTCTTCCACCCCCGGCACTGCCTGTCCCTGCCGTTGAGCAGAAGCGACCTGCGCCTTTGCAGAAAACATCTTCTATCAAGATCAACACCCATAAGACAGCCTCTGCTCGACGCCCGAGCGCGCCCCCGCCTCAGCGACCCAGCGCCAGTGCCTCTCCAATTGTTCAAAGTCCAAAGCCCACTCCACCAAAACAAGAAAGAGATACCATTGTTGCATCACCAGTTATGTCTCGGCAACCAAGCGTTTCGTCCTCATCGGGATCCAAACCCTCTTGGGCCCCAGAACCTTCCTCTGCCTCTAGTATCAAGCGCCCTAGACCGGAAAAGGATGAACAGCACAACCCAGCACCAAAACGTCCAAAGGTCGAGAAGCCATTTAGCCCTGATGCAGGTATTCCCAAGAAGAAGAAGAGCAAAATTGTCACCTTGAGGGTTGCACCAAATCGCCTTGCTGTTTTGTTGAAGAAAGAAAAGAAACCCAACCCCAATGGGAGAATATCCCTGCCATCCGGGGTGCCTAGAGATAGTCCTACTCCTTCTCTGATCCCGAATTCGAAATCAGATTCAATCACGGCCAAGCCCGCCAGAAAACCTCTTCCCGGAGACGCGGTGCGAAGGCCATTGCCTGGAGGCCCGGCGTCATCCCCGCATTCTGCACCAGAAAGGAAGATTTCACTAAATACGCATTCAAGCTCGACACCGAAGCCCAAGTCTGCAAGTCCCGCCACGAGCACACCCCCTCCTACAGCAACGCCTACTCAACGGCCCAAGATCAAGATTATTCGGAAACAGCCACCACCATCAGCTCCTTAAAAATGGAAGCCGTAGAGTGCATCTGCTTTGCAGACTGCTGCCACTGCAGCACAGGTTCGAGTCAGCCATAGACGATTCTGCGGTCAACCCACTAGCAAATAATATGTTACTATCTAATTTGCTATCGTTTTACCTTGTTCGCTTAACCGAAGACCTGGCAACTGAGCGTGTTTGGCCAACAGGTAACCATTAATCAACGACAATTGCCAATGGAGAACATGAGTGTCATGTGGATTGAAAGAGACATGCAGGGAATGAGGAAATGATTTTGGACCATCACGTTCAAACAGGAAGTGGCAGGACTTTATGGAAGCTGGTTTATGGTATTTCACGTATTTGGTATAGGGGCAGAGGTCACTGAGAACTGCATTTTCTGGCGTTTGGAGCGCAACTTAGTGTGAAAAGGCGCTGATGAGTTAGAGAGGGATGCAATGAGACGTCACCGAGTTTATAAGCAGTTTCGGGACTATATTCATCAATATATCCCTTCAACGCTAGTCAAGGCCGTGATTACAAGATTTCTTTACGCATGACGATTACCATCTGTAGACAAAGAGACTTGACGATATCGTCCTAATCCCAAATTCAAATTAGGTATTATGCAGTAAATATAGTTCGCTTCGCTTTAGCCAGTAGGTACGCCATACCCTCCCAATTTGAGTACCACAAAACTGCCGAAAACTTCGGTCTTCTTCACCCAGATCAAGTCAGGTCATGCAACTGGAGAAATTCCTACCCCTCCAGATAACCCCTACCTTCTGTTGACTGGGCCGCGAGAAAGGCCTTTCTCAAGTTGAACCTCTCAAAGCCATGTTTATTGACCAGGCGGTTATGAGCTTTCTGAGCGCGCTCCTGTTGACGGTCCTCGTTGTCGTCAGCGGGAGGATGGTCAAAGTTTACGCTTGATACAAAGTCCAAGTCCGCATCGTCACGGTCTGTCCAGATACCTTCGTGGTGAGAAGGCACCTCGCGTCCTTCACTGAGGTGCTTCATGACTAGAAGGGCCAATTTTCCAGGTGTCAAGGTTGTCCTTTTGAGAGCTTCCACAACAAATTGGCGTGGATAGCCCATTGATACATAGTGTGAGATCCATTTCTGGATCTCTTGAGAATTAGACTTCTCCGAACTGCGGGGCTGATTGGTCCGGGGAGTAGGGTTTCTGGAAGAGTTGAAGGAGGCGGGAAGAGACCGTCGTACTGCAGTTTGAGTGCTTGGTTTTGGGTGCGGTTTCGCTGAAGAAACAGCTCGTCTGGGAGCTCTTTGTTCTGTGAAGCTGCTTTCATGACGTCGTCTTATTGGCTCAGCATGCGATTCTCGTCGTCTCTCGTGAGACGATATTTGCTGGCGATAACTGTTCAGATGCAACGGTATTGGTGTAGAGTCAAAGGTCTGATCGTCTGGTAATGGAGCATCCAAAGATTCATGTCGAATATCTTGCCTTGGAGCTGGTCGTGTCCCAAGGTCCTGTGATTCTTCTTGCAAAGGAGGAAGAGGTGGAAGGTGTTGAGAAGCCTCGCTTTCACCAATATAGTCCTGCCACACAGAAATTCTACGGGTATTAGGAGATGTTTCCTGACCACGAGGTAGCGTGGAGACTAGTTTGGCGTCGGGTGTTGATGGTATCTCCATGTTTTTGTTATAGCGTCTTTTTTTTAAACGCTCGGACGAGGCGAAGGGTTGACCAGCGGTTCGTTTCAAACTTGACGCGGGGACAGGGGGCGAAGAACGTTCATAGCCTTGCAGTAGAACGCTGTCTTGGCCGTCCTCAAAGTCGATGTTTTGACTGGCGCCTATATCAGGAACTGCACCTTGCGACTCAAGGTCTGCTTCATCCTCGTGTACTTCGAAGCTTTCCATTGACTCGAGGAATTCCATAAGATTTTCTTCATAGCAAAGTTGCAACTCATTGACAGTATGCTGATCTGGTTCATCAAAGCCCAGTATTTCCGCGGCCCTGTACCAGTCGGTCATTTGACTATCTTGTGTTGCTGGCGCATCCCGGGTAGCTAACATGAGGTCGAATAACTCGATCTTCTTTCCTTTAATGTTGAGAACTCTCTTAATGTCTCTCTCAGTGGCTTTGATATACTCATCCAGGTCTTGATACCAGTTGTATCTATGAAGAGCAAGAGCGTCCTCATCATCGTCTTCTTCTTCTTCATTTTCTTGACCATCTTCTATTGATGGCTGGGGTTGGGCATCGTCTCTCGCGCCTTGCAGTGGGACTGTCGCAGGTTGAGGCCGTGGTGCTGTTTGGGTTGGGTTGGGGTCTCTTGGGTTGTTGTCTCGTCTTTCAGGGACCTTTTGAACAGCGGCCTCCTGTGGGGCTCTGCCAACCGTGCTCCGCTCTTCGACAGTCTCTTTCAAGTTGTTCTCATCAGGGGTAGCTTCTTCAGGCGCAGAAGCTGCCATTCTCTCCAAAACTGTCCTGTCCAGTAGCTGCAGCTTCTTGATATAGCGATCACGCCAGCTTTGTGCGGGATGCCGGGGATTCTGCGTATGTAAGCTTGATCCATATTGCCGGTTTAACAGTTAAAAACTTACAATGCGTTCGTAGTCGTACCATATCTTGTTTCCGCTCTGTTCGGTTGGGTGTTTCAGTGCCCACCTGGCGAGTTTCGCATCGTCCTCAGGAGTAAACCTGGTACGTGTTGATTTTGACGGTTGGCGACTGCCCACTAGTCTTGGCTCGTCCGGATGTCTTCCTATCAGATATTTGTCCTTAATCTGGATATAGCCATTTTTTACAGAATCCTCGATGAACTTCCAGGAATAGGATCCAGGGGGGACATCTTTTCTCAGATGGTCTGCGATGAGCATATCAGCCTGTCTTTCTAGTGGCACTACCTTGCCACCGTTTTGCTACCTCAGAATTAGCGACGTCGCGTGAAGATGGTTATAGACTGAACATACCTTGATTAGGTCTATCCAGGTCTGTCTCATTGGTAGTCGTTGTGCCAGCCAAAACTTGCAATCTTTAAATATGGTACCACCACCCTCCGCACCTTGAACCCCCTCATATGGCACTGTTGGTGCCATCGCGGCACGCAGGCTTTTCCTTTGCTATGAAGGGATGATGCTCTGCTCACTGAAGATCGCGTTGGAGGCTGGGGCTAAGGAACTTCAGCGAGTTCTTCGGTATCAAAGAAAAGCAGACAAATTCAGCTCCAAGTCCTTGAAAAAGTTGAAAGTTTCATCACATAATAGTGCGCGCCCCGAATTCAGTTAAAATCTCGTTACCGCCCGCGGCTTTGATGTTCGTTGTGTGCAAGTCGCCCTGATGGAAGCCACGCGTTGAAAGGCATCGCGCGTTCACGTGCTAGCCAGTAAATGAAATAGTATTCAATTAAACCCGTTTAAGGTTTGCCTAAGTGCATAAGATTGAAGCCACTGCAATGTGGTTATATTTGCTATTAATCTGTGCACAGTCGTTAAAATAGAAACATAATTCCTGCATTATAATTACTATAACTTACATATACTCCATCAAATCTATTCCTGGCCTGGCGGCCTCGACTGGCTTCCATCGGTAGTGATCATTTCTTCCCACCTAAACCAGAAAGAGAACGACGTCACTTCTTATCGATAAAAGCTTCCCGGGCTATCCCCGGTTATCGGTAATTTTGACCTTGGTTGCCATGGTAGCAACGATGGAGTGTTTACTTCCAATCAGGACCGAGGTCGTGGGACGAGTGGCCGGGATTATTTGGGTCTAAGCTACAAGTTGCACGAACAACGCAAAATAGATCCATTTACTTAGCTACTTCAAGCTGGACCTTGCTCTCTTCCTTTTTCCTCCTTCTCTCTCTCTACTCTCATCCATCTTTTAACATCAAGCTTACTACTAACCAAAGCAGGTTGCGTTTGTTCGTCCTTGTCTCTTTGTTTCTACGTCCTTCATCGCATCCGCATTCACACTTTCACGGTCTAGCGAGAATTACTTGGTTGCATGGGTTGAGTTTGGTTGTTGACCGTGAATAACTTCATCATGTCTTCCGAGGACAAATACGAAACGTTGGAGAAGATTGGTGAGTCTATTGAGTTCACAGTACTCGATGCGCCTATTCAATTGGGCGCCATCATACTTTCAATTGAGAGACATCTCTAACTCACCGTCTTCTTCTAGGTCATGGCTCCTTTGGCATTATCCGCAAAGTCCGTCGCAGGACAGACGGCTTCATCATGTGCCGCAAAGAAATCTCATATCTACGCATGTCACAAAAAGAGCGCGAACAACTTCACGCCGAATTCCAGATTCTATCACACCTGCGCCACCCAAACATTGTCGCCTATTATCACCGTGAACATCTCAAAGTTAGCCAGGACTTGCATCTCTATATGGAATACTGCGGCAATGGCGATCTGGGTCGCGTTATCAAGGACCTCGCACTGAAGGGCCAGCGAGCTCAGGAAAGCTTCGTATGGAGCATCTTCAGTCAGCTCGTCATGGCGCTTTACAGATGCCACTACGGTGTTGACCCCCCAGAGGTTGGCTCCAACGTGCTTGGGTTGACGCAAGGGAACGCTGCTGGCGGACCCAAGGTTCCTGCTGGAACAATGACTATTCTACACCGAGATTTGAAGCCTGAGAATGGTGAGACCTCGATACTGGATACATTTGTTTATGATAATCTGTACTAACATGTTTTAGTCTTCCTTGGTGAGGACAACTCTGTCAAGCTTGGAGACTTCGGTCTCTCCAAGATGATCAAGTCTCACGACTTCGCCTCTACCTACGTCGGCACTCCCTTCTACATGTCTCCTGAGATCTGTGCCGCCGAGAAGTACACATTAAAGTCTGACATCTGGTCTTTGGGTTGCATTATCTACGAACTCTGTGCACGCGAGCCTCCTTTCAATGCAAAGACTCACTTCCAACTTGTACAGAAGATCAAGGAGGGCAAGTTCCCTGCCCTGCCCGACGTTTACTCTCCCGAGCTCTACCAGGTTATTAAGGACTGCCTCCGTGTGAACCCTGATCGAAGACCTGATACTTCGGAGCTCCTAAACCTGCCAGTGGTCAAGCTTATGAGGAAGGAGAAGGAGGTTGTCGACCTGAACAAGTCTCTCCGCCTCAGAGAGGATGCCCTCCGTAAGAAGGAAAGGGATCTTAATGAGAGACTTGCCAACATGGAGAGAGAAAAAGATGTTATCCGAGAGGAGCTGGATTCATCGCTACGGAGAGAGTGGGAGGTCAAGGCGCGTCTCGAGATTGACCGTCTTGCCAATGCAGAGATTGAGCAGCTCCAGAGCCGCTTCGAAGCCGAGGTTCAGGCACGCGTCGAAGCTGAGCTGCAAAAGAAAACAGTAACATTCTCTGGCTCGAGACCTGAAAGTCGTGAGGATGAGTATGCCTCATCGATGGGCAAGTCGGATTATAAGTCCGACTATCCTCACTCATCCATCGGCGGCAGTGAAGTCGAGTTTCCCTCCACAACAGATCTCACCGAGTACTCTATCGATAGTCCCGAGGCGCCTCGAGAGACTAAGAAGACAGCTCGCACGCCTTTTAGTCGTGCGCAGACTATGTTTGTCGGCAATCCCATGGGTACACCCATGGATGTCGAGATGAACTCACCAAGCCCTATCGCCATTGCGTCGCTTTCTCTTTCACCTCGCCGTAATGGTAACACCAAGGCTCCTACTACCGCTAACGCCAATATCTTCACCGCCAACGCCAACCGTAACTCGGCCGATTCTCGATGGGATCATCCTCGGGAGACCTTGTCCGATTCTGAAGATGAAGATATTGTCCCATCGCCTACACGGAATATCAAGTCTTCCAAGAATCCCTTCACCTCCAAGACACGACCTGTCCTCACTTCCCAAAAGTCGTGCCCCATCAACCGCCTTAAGCCTCAACCATCGGTTTCGGGCTTTGTATCTAAGCAGATGCCTCCACCTGAGGCTCCGCGATCACCCACTCGTCGTCTGAGCAAGATTCCCTCGGCAGCAAACCTCCAGTCCGAGGCTAACGGCCAGGGCTTGACGCGTGCCTCATCACTCAACAACAAGAAAAACAGCAGCAGCACCGATGATGTCCTGGGCAAGGTTGCAACTAAGAATAACATTCGAGGCCGAACTCTCGTCGAGCTTCAGCAGGCTCGCGCAGGTGGTCGACCCATGAGCGCCATCGTGATGCCCAGCACAGGGGAGAACGTCAGTCCCAAGAGGGCATTCCGGGACCGCATCGGTGCTGAGCGCAAGTCAAGCGGCGACGAGCCCGTCGCTGTCTGGGACCCGGAGCGAGACGAGATGCCTAGTCCTTTCCTGGTCCGACAGCGACGGATTGCCCGGGTGTAGGCCGCCTCCGTGCTAGTCGCATGAAAAGAAGTAATGATGAAGGAGTTGGTGTAGTATATCGTGGTTCTGGTTTGTTTTTTTATGCATTAGAGGCGAGCATCATGATATTGCTTTCGAGGGTCCCCGTTACTCTCACATACCTCTTGTCTCTCGTTTTGATTCCCCCTTTCATTTGTCTTGTTGCAAGCTGAGAGGGAAACGAGAGGCTTTCCCGATGGACATCCCCCCTCATACGTGAGGGTTTGGACACGATACATGGAAACACTTATGGGCGTTTTTGGCGCGAGCACAAGGATCATGGCATACATGGCATGGAATGGAATGGGTTTTTACATTTTAATGCTCTGTTGATGTACTTGTTTTTTAATGGACAAGGATTTTAGCATTGTTATTATGAGTTGATTGATGAAAGGGGGCGTTAAACGTCTAAATTACCTGCGAGGAATGGTGGAATTGGATCACATTCGGTTGCGTTTGGATTGGGCTGTTCTTGCGTATGGTTATTCTTAGACGTGGTAAAAAGATAATGACACACTCATCTACATACTTGATCTTTCTCTCGGTCGGTGAGAATTGCATTGTTTGGCCCCCAAATGTCCAAGGCTTCTCATAGGAACGCATCTGCACTTAGAACTCGGTGAGCCTCCAATAAAATGATGAGCCGTTAAAGTGCAGCATCTTCTGCAGGTAATCCTTGTCTACTAAAATCATACAACATCATTGGGCAATCCATGTCATCATGAGAATGGATGTAGTACCCAACTTATACCAACTCTTCTCCATCATGAACCCGACTTCCAGTGTCTCTTCCCTTCTCGCCTCATTTTTCAGAACCCAATGCATTCAGCTATTGATATCTGCTTTTAAATCAGGTCATAAATCATTTTTTAACCAACCTCTGCCGTCCAATCTTTTATCTTCACACACGTCAGCAACTATACTACTACCCTTTAGTGTTGGGCATCACTGCGTCTTCCCCAAAACAATGCTTCAACCCGCCTTGCATATGCATCCCAGAGCTGCACCCCAGAGCCAGTCGTGCAGGTGAGGCGTTCGACAATGCAAAAGCACGACTCGAAGTGGTCCATTAAAAATCAGTATGCGGTGAGAGCTCTCGTGATGAGTACCGCCATTGGCAGGGACATCCATGCCTTTTGACATCAGCATCACATCATGAGAAAACAATATGCCCAAGGCTCCAAGAAACGAAAGTACATGTCGTAGTATATTTGTCATGACAATAATCAACAAGGGGTATTTTTCTCCAAGCACAAGCTTCAACACCAAATTTGTCTCAGTAAGATAAGCCCAAGTATTCAACACAGAAGATGAAAGCCTCAACAAAAATGTATATCCAACAGGCGCTATTCAACGCCGGATAGCACCATATTGAACCCAAGTAAAAACAGATAAACAATAATAGTAACAAAACATTAAAAATAGGCCAGGCCGCGAGGCCAATTCCATCTTGCGTAGACGTAGCGTAGCGTACTGTAGCCGTGAGGCCCATCAATCTTCCAAAAATTCCCACGTTCCAGGCGCCCTTCCTGACCTGTGTTTCGACATGGCCGCAGACCGAGCCCGAGAGCAGAATCCATGTCGCATGCAACGAGCACGGCGGTCCTGTGTAACCCGCGCAGGACTTTGTCTCTTTTTTCAAACCCTCTCTTGTTTTCTTTTTCGAGTCTTTTCTTCTTTTTAGATTTTCCTTTTACTGTACGGAGAATTGTAAGTGAGTGGTCTCTGACCACATTTTGACGCCAACTATGGATGGCTTCTTTAGCGTCGTGAACGGTGAGAGCTGCTGTGACGATGAGAGTGGCCATGACTGCGATGAGAGGAAGAATGGTGCGACGAAGAGTGTCGATGGTGTCGACTCGAGCTACCACTGCTCTCAAGATCCCGCTCCAAGCCTTCAACTCTCGACCTATAGCCCTTAACAATCTCCTTGATATGAGCGATGCGATCAAAATCCACCTCGAGCTCGTCCAATTGTTGAAGAATCTCGGTATATCGGGCAATTTCTGCGTCGGCGCCGCCAATGATTCCATCAGCCTCGTCATATTGCAGTTGGGTAAATCGCTGTGCCTCATGACTCAGGTAGTTGATCCTTTGTTCGATACTAGCCATAAGATGATCAAAGTAACGTCCTAAAGCAGAAAGTGAGGAGCTATCGAGTAGTAGAAGGCCTTGGCTACTCGCGCGACTAGCGGCGCGCGAGCTGCTGGACCCCCCTCCCAGTGCCGCCTGCCCTTGGCGAAGCAGCTGGATCTCCTCGTTGGTGAGCCCTAGCTGGGTGTCCGGAACAGCCTGTGAGGACATGACGGGCAGCAGCTGGAAGGGCTGCTAGCTATGGCGTGGGGAGACCAGATGAGTCGCAAAGTAAGCGGCAGCGATTGAGATTCGGGGGGTCAAGTAAAGGTTTTGGCTTTTGGGATCGTTGCAAAAGAGTAACTGGGTTGAGAATGCGGTATGAATCGAGCAGGTGGGCGAGGAGAGATTCGGTTTGTGTATAAAACAGCTGCAGCGACTCGTGACATGGGCTATGTTGGATGAGAAGAGGCCGATGGGCCGACGAAGGCCTATTGAGACGATTGAGTGAAGACAGCGTCGGTAGCGGTTCGCATGAGCAAGAAACAACGGCGCGCAGGAACGAAAATGACAGCAAGATATGTGAAGAGGATAGCAGCTGCTGCAAAGGCGAGGATGGTAGCGGATGCGACGATGCTAGAATTGGCGTGGGGTGTGCTGCGCAGAGCATCATGATATCGCAGCCAATACGACCATGAGCATCATCAGTGGTGTTGATCGAGTTTTAGTTTCGGAGTAGCATATAGTTCGTCTGGAGGCTCCCAGCCCTCAGAGCACCCGGAGAAGAAGCAAGAGGAGAAACAGAGAGCGGTCGAGGGAGTTCGGATCTCTTTTGGGGAATAGACGGAAGAAGCGTGATTGGAGAATCGGGGGAGGAACCCAAGACGACGGAATTGGGCTTGAGGTGGAGGGTGGGGGGAAGTTGGACTCGAAGCAACAAAGTACAGGTACGTATCGTTTCGTAAGGTCGGCCGGTCGAGTATGGAGGATGGAAGGCCCGTTTCGGTGAGAGAGGCAGGGATGATTTGATGAGGGGGGTTTGCTTGATGATTGCGACCCAAAAAGATGATTTTTTTCCTTGGTGTTAGGCTGTATGTAATGCGATGCGGTGTGCTGAGTCGGGATGCGGCAGAGCCTAAAGGTGACAATTTTTTTATTTTTTTTATATCGATGACTGACTGACTGAATCAAATATGATTATTAGCCTCTTTGCTCGGCTGTATGCAATTAATTAGGTGATGGTGTTGAATAAGAGAAGAACTAACCTCCACTACCAGAGTTGTAGCGTGATATGGACGGATGAGATAAGATGGGGGGAAGGGAATGGAGTGGATGAGATGGGGAAGGAGGATAGTCGAGAGAGGTGGTTGCGGTTGCGGTTGCACAATTTAGTTACAATTGCACGTGCAATTGTAATAAGAATCAATTGATCAAGCCGCGGCCAAGGGAAGGGCGGACAGGTGCTACTTTATCACTTTATACAGTAATATTAAAGTTGATGCCCGATAAATTGATTGATTGATTGCGCTGCAGCGATAGATAAGTATTGAGGCAGGGCAGGTACCGACAGAGCGGTCGCTGATGGAGCTGGGGGCTCTTACAGCCCAGGCAGAGGTAGCGCGCGCTAATTGGAGCTCCCTGTCACTAGATGACGATCTCAAGAGGTCCAAGAGTCGGCTTTTTCTTTTGCTTCTTCTGCCTTGTCTTTTCTAATCAACCTGGGAACGGCAGATGAAAAAAGAGACAGGCAAAAAAGCAAATAAATTTCGTATCTTGAGAGCGCAGTGTAGTATGGGGATCTGATATTTACTGTATTCAGGCCTGACAGGGTATCATTTAGGCGTGCACCAGGACCAACTTTATGGTCATGATGCTGGGGCATAAAGGTCGGTGAGAAAGAAACTGAGAACCCACGATGAGAGATCTCGATGATGTTGATGGCGTCGTACTAGAGTAGGAGAATGTGAATTAAAGGGGGAGAAAAGGAAAAAAGGAAAAAATAAAAAGAAAAGAGAGGAAAGAAAAGGAAAGGAAAAAACAAGAGTCAGCGAGACAAAAAGAAAAACGCAGCTTCTTTTATTGAGATAGCGTTTAGCAGAAAAGACGACAGCCTCACATCAGGAGACAGATCATGATACAATACATATCCACGGGCAAAAGTTAACATACGACATCTTGATTGTAATTGCCTATTCCATGAGACAGGAGATGGAATGACCATGCCCGGGAACTCGGATCATGGGCCGTATATTTCTCACTCGGTGAGACTCTATACTACCTTACCTACATTAACTGACTGACCTCGGCTCGTCTTCCATGTCGATACTAGACCAAGACTCAAATATTGATGATTCCCATGTTAACTTTTTCCGTGCCTCTGCTGACCATGGCCTACAAAGTAGGGTCTATCCCAGTCTCTAATCCATGTTCACCATCACCACCACGAGCCACATTTGGTGGAGGCAGCCACCGCGGGGATCAAAGCTGAGGAGCCCGAGCACGAAGATGTACTCCATTGTATTCATTGTCTGTAACATGTACAAGACACTTCTTGTAATGGCAGGTCAGAGATAAAGTGCGTACATGAAATATCGTGATGAACCTCTGGACTAATAGTCCTAGTACTAACCTATCAGCATACACACCAACTTCCGATATCCCCATGTACTGCCCAAATGGGTAGGTGCTAATGTCATGCGCACGTGTATCTCCCGTCCGTCAATGCAGTCAGTCCTTGTCAAGCAGATTCCTTCTACAACACCAAACCAAGAAGCGTATCAATCGCGATATCAGCCGGCGCACGAGCCCAGCGCCTACTGACTCAGCCTGAAACCCTCCCTCATCACACAATGAGATACTGTACAGTACCTCATATCCTCCGTCCGGTCGCCGTGTCTCATTAAAAAAGAAAACACAATCAATTTACTAACTCTGCTCTGCCGATCCGGAAATCGGCAGCCATCTCCCCGAAACACAAACCCCAAAGTCGATAGGTGATGACTTATTGGGTGATATCTGTGGCGCGCGCCAGACGAAACACATCCCTGACGCAAGCACACCAAAAGGATAAACTACGATAATCATTACCCATTCGTTTGCTTGTCGAGTTCGCCTCAATACGTGTTGTAGTTCGTCTCGCTTTTTACACTGCAGGTCCAGACGCATATTTTCTGCACTTGCACTTGCACTTGCATCTGCATCATGCATCTACTGTTGACCTGCAGCGTTCCTGAGCCTCAACATGCATGACGTCTGTACTAGTATCACTCATTCGCCCAGAGAGACTTATATCTTCTTATCAACCTCGGAACCTTGCCGTTTCTCTGCGCCTCCCCCGCCCTCGCAACAAACAACCTGAAGTGCCGTACCTTGACCTCTGATGATACCATTCTTCCCGGACAAATTTGCCTGTTCTCTTTTTGCGTTGCATCGAGTGGCACGAGGACAGCCAAAGGATTGTGTCAAATGCAGCTTGCCGCTGCAAGTAATACCACCCTTGTTTGTGCTATCCTATGCTGTGCACCGACTTTAAAGATTGGCCCTCGGTCGATCCAGCCACGAGCAAGCCATGCCGTGCTCCCTATGTAGACTTTCTTCTTCGTACTGGGCAATCATCCGGAGATCCGCTAGGTGGCATGCTGTGTAACGACTTCTTCAGAATCTTGTTTGATGTCAGAGTCGTACAATATTGCTCTATGCTCTTGCAGTTGGAATGCTGTGTGGTTACATTTTACTAATTTCACTTGTAAACTAACTATAAGTGATCTGTAACTTCTACGAGAACTTGTACGTGCCTTTTCAACGGGTGCATTCGCTCAGTTCCTGGCTGGATTCTTGCTCTTACCACAAACGTGTCCTATGGTGACACAAGAGATCGCATCATTAACACAGGAGAACGAGGATAGTCTTTTCCCATCCTACCATTTAGCTAAATCAATGTCAAGTGCTTGTCTGTATGTACTCTTTGGACTAAAATAGCATTACGTCCATTCAATATAAATCCTACTACATGCCGCAAAAAGCTCAGGTTCGGGCCTACAGTCTCGTTGGCAAAAAGTTTTATACAGTTCTTCTTATCCTTCTTACGCTCTCGAGGGGGTCTGATAAAACCTGGGACTCTTCTAAGTGTCTATGTTAAAGTAAGATTTCCAGACTATCTCTCAACCCCAACTGGCACTCAAGGATGCAATATTCGAGTACAGGCTCCTAGGGTTATGGACGATCCTATGCTTCTGTGTAAATACTTTCCATTCAATTGCCCTCTTGCACTTCAGAGCCTCTGCCACCTCGTTCTTTGAATCGTGATATACGGATCTGACCTCACTTTGTGTGGTACTTAATTATGGCAATGTATTAACTTAACGATAATTATTATACCAATACAGACACCAGCGTTCTTTCTAATAATTACATTTGATTTCAAATTTTATATATCTTGATATTAGAAGTTGTCAGGTCGGTATTAAACCATTTGGGTCCGAGAGTGTGTCAGTACGCTAATTCTCAATTATGAACACTGGTCGACATAACGGATTAGATAGCCTTTTATGGGATCTCTTGTGATTGAGATGCTGTGTTCCAATTCTCCAAGTTCTGTGAGACACTGCATTTTCTTCTTACAATTTGCAGCTTCCCACTTGAGTCCTTGACAAGTGTCTAAGGGGCTTGATGTAAGTAAAATGTAACCAGCGGCCGACAAAGAGCGAGATCCCCAGCGAGAAATGGACCTTTAATGCCTGTATTTACAAGGAAAGATTGATTTATAGAACCCTGGCAAAGATCTCTATAGCCCCGGTTGTCAGCTCAACATAAACTCCTTTACACTGCAAAGCTAGGTATGTGAAGACTGAGCTCAGCAGAAGCAACAGGGACGGGAGCCAGAGCAGTATTCTTCTTCTCATCTTCCCCATTTAGTACCTCAGTAGGGGAAGCAGATGCAGTATTAGCTACAGCGGCAGCCGGAGCAGATGTCTCAGCAACAGGAGTAATTGCGGCAGCTGGAGGAGCAGAGGACATAAACATTCAGGCAGTCGATGTGATGGTCGGCGTTTCCCAAATATACTCGAGTGGTTCTTTTTCTCTTCATTACACAAGTGTTCTGGAGGTTATAATCAGTTGCGGCCTATATTTCGAAAGATCTGCCACCGGCTGCTTGGTGTCAGTGGAAGACTCTGGTGACTCGATAGGCAATGACCCCGATGAACTTAGACTTATATCTTATACAGACCTTGGGCATCTTACCACCTCTAGGCCTCGAGCCCTCGATTCCTTCTTCTTTCTGTTGCTGGTTGGCGGACAACACCGCGCGCTCCTTGTATCACAGGTCAAGTCATGTCGGCACGTTTGGCATCCCATGACATCCTCGAAAGTCAAACAGTGTGTTCAGTGTTCCCGAAGACCCCCTCTGAGACTAAACAATATCGTCAATTGTAGTCCTTGATGAGTCCGGCCATTTAGGTATCACCCTATGTAGCTTATCTCCGTTTGCCATTGCCATCCCTTGACTATATCGCCAAGTAACATAGACGAGCTTCACAATTGTGCCATATTTCACATCTCGTATTGTGTATTAAAAGTACTTTCATAACCTTTTGTCAACCTTGAGTTCTATATATACTTGACAGCATGCAACATGTTGCGAGCTTAATTATCGGCTCAGGAGTCAGTCTCAAGACGACGAGCGAGCAACGAGGAAGACCAAAGATATTGTCCTCCAACTATGTAAACCACAACTACGTGCCTTTATGGTCGCCTGTGTGGTCTTTTCTCTTTCTGGGCTCTCATGCAATACAACTGTTGTGTTCTTTACGACATCTCCCCTTAATGCGTTGTTGCCTCTCCGTCAATGAGGTCTTATGCGCAATGGCTCTTCGGATGCTACCAAGAGGTATTTATATTAATAAATGTTCTCAGAAATTAGATGAGTGTCCAGTCATATTTGTGTCTATCAGCAAGTCCATCAAATCCCCATCACGAATAGGCTTAATGTCTGCATTGACTTGTTGCCGATGGAACCGGCTTCCAGTTCCTCAGGACTTGTTAGTTTATTCTCATCTATGATCATGCCATGGTTAGACTTTTGCTATCTTCGACTTTCCATAGTCAGAAATTATCATTCAGTTCATGCCACCATATCACCGTGTGAGTATGACCGTTATTCAATGTGTTTGAAGCACTGCACAGGATGCCTAATGACCCAGAAGCCAGTACAACATGTGCCTTTCCTCAGAATTCCAATCCATAATCATAAGAGTAGATATTAGTCTCAAATAGAACTAGCACGCAAATTGACTTTTGCCGTTCAAACATTCTTCGTCAAAGAAGTGTTCCTTCTGCCCATTTCGACGTCATTGTTTAGGGTAGTTTGGAGCATCGGAGCGACAACTTTCAAGGACATATTGGTCATTGTCCCGATAGTAAAAGTGTTCTCCTAACATCATAAGAAAGGAGAGCCTTTTCCATTTTCAGACAAACTCATCATGGGCGTGTCGCGGCATTCACCGACAATCGGCATGCGAGTGACATGCCGCCGGGTAAACTAGCCAACCGCGATACCCTCAACTCATAACTTCATTGTGTCATTCCGAAATGCAGGGAGAAAACAAGGCACTCTAGTGGAGGACCCTGCAGAGACCTGAGTCTTCGGCAATAATTTGGAATTGAGAGCAAATCCAGACCGCGACCCTGACAAGCTGACACTGAATCAGTAGTGTTTATGTGAATGGCTTCTCAACAATCATCTCAACAACGCTGTATAATTATCACACATCGCTTAGAGTCTTCACCTCGTATACAAAACTCCTTGCTTCAGCCACAGGCCTCACTGCAGCTAAAATCCTTATCACAGACAATCTACAGGCCACATACCAGCTAGAAACGGCCGTCAGCTTATAGACTCGAGACACAATACCCCGGCATAGACAGATCTAGATGTCCAATAGCAGTCTCACTGGGTCAATCCACTATACAGGCGCCGAGAATTATTGGCAGTGACATGAGTCGATGACGATGGCTGACAACTCTGTAAAAACATTTGTCGCTTAAACATAAATGGAGTGAGTGAACACGAGGTGGTGAAACTGGTTTCAATTCGAAACAATGGAGCCAGTTTCGCTTGAACCCAAGGGAAAGAATGTAACAATAGAGTAAAGTCGGTAGCTTACAGAGTCTGTATGTCCAAAGTACAAAAAGAAGGGAGAGACTAGTAGGGATTCTCCACAGCTGTGTCTCCCGCAAAATGAAACAAAACATTCCCTTCAGCAACCTTACCAAAAAGCAAAATATTCGCCGAACAATACAGTAAGACATTTTTACTTAATATCAGTCCGTGCTTTGATTTGAGGCTTGCTCCGCGTACACCTTTTGCGCATCCGAGTGCAAGCATCAGTGTAAGGGTTCGATGTAGAGGACAGAACGAGGGGTCCTAGGCGACGATCACAGACATATAGAGTTTGTAGGTAGAGAGTCAGAAAAGTCAGTGTAAGGCAAAGGATCTGTCATGTCTAGGCCAGAGTGACATCGCATGTTTCTTTTCCCCTTTCGGGCTTTCTTGCTTCTGAAGCGAGGTGTGCTTGGCCAGAATCTGGCCCCTGCTCCCGAGACCTGAGACGCTCCGGCGTGGGCCCTTTGTGAGCCAGGGCTTAGTGTTTCTATTTGCTTTTTTGGCTCACGGGCTGTGCGTGGAATCTGCTTATGTGAAGATGATAAAGCTTGTCTAGTGAGTACGTACACGTATAGGTGTGCGGCTGTTGACTGTCATGACATGACATTTGCCTCTTCGCTTGGGGTATAGTATGATGGACTATGATTGACAGAAATGAAGATCCATCAATAGGGTCGCAGCATTCTAAATTAAGTGCTGGGTACGTTACAGTTTATTTATGAGCCCATGGAAACTCTGTCAGTCCTGATTCAAACACCGACGACAGGGAACCGAAGCTGATAATGTTCAGGCTCAGGCTCAGATTCCACAGCCCTTCAGCTGACCTTACCTGACCTCCCTCGATTCCCGAAGTCGATCCCGTTTTCACCAGGGCCGAACATGGCAATGTGTCCGAAGCATAGCTGAGTGATTTGTAACATGTTTCTCTCAATCCAGCAAGGAGGGTGATATAAAACTCTCGTTTAGATGATTTGCGACGCTGTGGCTGGTTATACTAAGCTTGGCTCCGTTGACTTTTACGACAAGGTGACATGGTCTGAGACGAGAGATGACGAACGACTGTTTACGCGCTTGGCGATGACCCTGTTCTGTTTGATGGGAGCGTCTTACAAGTGGGATAACATTGTGAAAGTAAGTTTCTGTGCCTCAGTCCTCGAGTCAGTCTGCCGCAGAAAGTTGGCAAGCCTCCTAGTTCGTTGAATCTGGGAAACGTTAGATGATACTCGGCTAGGCGGCAAAAGCAAATAGGGATCGCGGAAAGGCAATTGATTCTAGTAAAGCCTGGCTCTGGTTGACAGGCACCGGGCGCCGCGGGTTCTAACGGAGCTTAACCTTTTGCATGGGACCGCACTGTGGTAGTAGCAGAGGTCAGGTTGTAGCATAGAAGGAGAGGAACTCTCATGGAACAGGGTCTCTGTCGATCAATATCCTTGATTCACAGAAGGGATGAATCCTCCTGAATGGACGAGTGGATGTCCATATGGCCGACGGCATAGCCATGAGAGGAAAGGACTACGGTAAACTCCGGAGTCATTCTCCGGACTCCATGTCAAAATCATAATCCATATTGATACCCCGTTGCACTGCGTTGACATGCCACCCTCTGTGCTTCAGCTGTGATCTTGAAGTGTTTGAGGTGCGGGATGGATCGAGGATTTGGGTCAAGAACGGAGAGGAGAGAGTGACTTGGCCCTGCAGTGACAAGTGATCACTACCCAGTGATCAGTGACCCCTATGCTTTCACGGCCCGACATGCCATATGGTTTCCAGGAGGATGGATCATGGATGGGTAGATCTCCCATGCGTAACAGGGAACATGACCTTGTGTCACATCTTCATGAGGTGTCCACAGCCTTGCAGACGATCCAAGCTTGAGAACTTTGCTATTCCATGATTCATTTGGAATTGAGATAAGATGTATGTTGAACACTTATTTACACCAGTTATTGCAATGAGGCCATCAGTGGGCGGTCTCATTCCAACCACCATAACAAAAGGACACTCGAGGATGATATGACAGTTACACAAGGCGAAGCTGACTTACTTGACATGCAATGCATGTACTGTTGGTCCCTCAAAACTAAGTCATTATGTCATGCAAAGACGGTGAAGACCAGATGTAACGGTTTCCTGACTCGAAGCGAAACCCAGGAACTTCCTGGCTGGTACCCGCCGTTGCAGTGCCATTGCGGGTGGGCAATGGAGTGATGGCCCTCCTGTTTCTCACTCTCTCTTGCCGCCAAGGGGCCGCAAGATGAGACGTAGCAATCACATTATCAGTGGGAGATCTCAGGGGGGGCGAAAACGAAAGACCACAGACAGGAGAGAGAAAGGAGTATCAATCAGGTTTGGGAAGACACGGCAGTTGAGGAGAGTTGGCCCCTGCGTAAGCAAGCGAGAGCGTTGTGATGACGATGATACATTTGGCATGGTTTGTATTGGATGCTCTTGATGTGAGTGGGATCGTGTGAGGTTGGGGATGGAGAATCATAGATTACACAGGACGGACTAACATCGGCAAACTTGACTCTCTAATGATATGTCCTTTTCTCCTGTGTTTAGCAACAGAGTTTAAGACACAAGTTAGCCAAAGAGATTGAAAATGGATCAAATTCGATATGATGCGATACGATGCAATACGATAGATGACAAGGTAGGGATGCCCATCTATATGTCGTCCGGACTATACCTCTAGCGATGATATAAAGTGTAAAAGTGTCAGGTCACAATGGCAGATAGGCCATTGAAAAGGGAGCATATAATAGCAGAACCCATCTGCAATTAAAGCAAAGACCATAAACAAACACGGACGACATCACGAGTCTGGAGTCTTGAGAGTTTCAACAGGCTTCATCCTTATAAAATGTCGTGCTATAATAATGGGATGTCATCCATGCCCTGGCTGCTTTGCCCGTTTTTGGAACTTACAGGCTAAGCTAAGGTACGGCAGTGAAGGAGAAGCCAGGGAGGTAGGGAGGGGTGCGGTGTCTGTAGCGTGCTCGTAGCGTGCCCTCTCAGTGTCTGTGTGATTCCAGGATAGAACCCCTGCTGGGAGATCCCCGCCCCGCGCCGCCGGGCCACACACCCCTACTGCAGCAGCCAGCAGCCAGCCAGCAGGTAACCTTGGCTTGGGTACTGTAAGGTAAGGTTGGTAGGTTCTCACCCGTGTGACGGGCGTTAGGCTGTTGTGTCCCTCTGGGGTTTAGCGCGAACGCGCTAAGGTGAAGATGCAGACACCCTTGAAATCTGCTAGAAGCGCCCTCGGAGCCGGGGGATGGAGCAGCGAATCGGAGGTGTGCGGCTATCATCAAACGTCTGGGCGTCAATCCTCACCCTCGGGAACTTGATAATGAATGAGTGATGATGAGGTAGGTGGTACTGAACTGTAAGGATGGATTGATCCAGGGATTCTTTATATGGATGCCTAGGTGATATCTTCAATACCCATGCGATACATCTTATACCACTGTCGCACCCACCTATATCCCGTACCTACCTGGTATATATCGTCGATTAATTCTGTGGCATCTCTAAACAATAGATCTCATCCATCCCATTGCTACGGTCCTCTAGCAAGCATCACCCCGGGAACAAGACCATGTCTCAAGATCATTTTTCCCCTTCCAAATGATCCAACGTCTTTTTCTTTCTTCTTTTTCTCCTTCGTTCCCCCTGCGCCCGTTACTTCTTAACCGCCGTCAGAGATCCAGAGTTCCCCGCCGCTCCAGGGGAAAACGTGGCCCTGATGGGATCCCCCCTTCAAGCTGATAACACCGCTTCTTGCGTTCGTTCGCTCGTTCTCCAATTGCTTCATTAGGGAACCTTGGACGGAGTCAAAGCGTAGAAGCATGAAAGAAGAAAATGTCCGAGATTCTATGTTATTTCCTTTTTGCGAGTTCCTGACCACGATTAAGCTCGTGCTTGGGTATGTAATTCCGGTTTGCCCGTCGTATTAATAGTCCAAAAGAGTCAGCATGTCTGTGACACTTGACACGTGCGTGTGCGCATTGAAGATAACAAAACTTTGAGGCTATCGCAAGGTCAGCCGAAAAGGAATTAATCACTTCAGCCTCCCCCAGCCCAGTCCGTGGGCTAAACCTCTAGCTTGCTCAAATACCGTGTTAAAAAGACAGCATCATCCGGTGTCATGGTCCTGTTTCTGGTCTGTGCCGCTCTTCCTGGCTGACTGCGACGTCCCTTCAATTGACCTCTGGCTCTCAAACACTAACTCAAGCCATTTTGGCCTTGAGGTACCTTACCGATGGGAGAAAACCGCTAACGGATCTGCACCATGCTTTGTTAGGAATCCTCCTCGTGAACGTGGCCCCTTGATTAATTCAATTCCCCCAGCCCAAGTATGTATGTATGTGCATACATACAGCCCGACGAGTTATTTCCTCCGATGCTAGTCAATCAGTATCATCCGCCGCTTGTCTCAGGCGAGATGACCTATCGCGTTGTACCCAAGGTAACACCACGGGTGGTAAGGTACAGTAGCTTATTTTTTTTCTTTTTCTTTTTTTTTTTTTCTTCTCCCCCTTCCCACTGAAGATCGCCATCAATTGTGCATGACTATACCCTTTTCCAGTTACATTCACAATTGCAACTTTACAAAAGTAGGCAGGTATTCAATGCTTCTCATTTCGCATATTCACTACATTCTATGCTGTAATCTGAATTCAGTACGTACTAATAATTACCAAAGCCCTGTCAGTGATTCAAGCATCCATCCATAAAAGAATGCATGTAGAAGTCGATCATTCAAGCCCTTGTCCCAGTCCATCAAATACCTTGCCCTTGCCCCTGTCATAACTCACACTTTCACCAATACATAACTAACTCACTTATTGCCTATTGACACAGACCAGGAAAAGACACGAGGCAGGCGGAGTAACAACCCGAACCGGTCCGCCCAGCCTTGACATGAGCATGAGAACGTGAGGGATCCCCAGGTTTAACCCCTACCCCTACCATTGCATTCCTCTTTTGGTTGTCTTTTCTCTCCAAGTTCATGTTGCGCCGACAGATCCCCCGATGACTTCCTTCCATTCTTGTCCAAGGCACCAAACTTGTCATCACTGACAAAGGGACCCGATCCCTCGGGGCACCTTTTTCGGTCCTGGGACAAAGGAACAACTGCAAGGATCCTCCAGGCTCTTGTTAGATGAAGTTACAGTAAACAATCTCAACTCTTGGAGAAAACATCGTATAATCACTTTGCACGAGTCAACGACGTCACTTCGCTCAACTCTCAATAATATGTATGGATCCCTCTGAACCGTCTATGCATCCAAGGTTTTTGAAAATGCATTCACTGAATGGTTAAGTATGTACTGAGTAGGCGTTGTCATTCATTAGTCGATGCTACAGTTGCAGTTGCAGTTGCAGTTGCAGGGAGATCTTTCTCGTCATCACTGCAGCGGTCAACATTCCCAGGCCAATCACGATCCACTCATCTCGTGGTGTCTCACCCGCAAAACGGAACCAAAAAGCATATGTATGTACGTACCTTGCTGTAAGGAACACACATTGCAGGTTAGTACTTTCTCCAACTTGCAGGTGACTAACAAACAAACAAGACATGCCTATTAACAACAACGGCAATAATAATAATAATAATAATAGTAATAGTAATAGTAATAATATTAACACATGCTTAAAACCTAACTATTGCTTTTTCTGCCTTCCTACTTTGTATGGTCGCCTTAGCTAACCATGTCTATCAGCCGATTTCATCTCGGTGGTCCATGCTCTGCACTCGCCACTCAAATTCTCCCCGTAACGGCCACTTCTCCTAATCTCATCATTGGTTGCCATACGTGAAAATCGGTAAAGCATTAGACCGAATTAATTTACTCGGTTGCTACATAACTCTTCAAATTCAAGTCTGCATGTGCATGAATCGGGATTCACATCTTCATCTCGGGCAACTCTTGTGCTTTGATCTTGTAATATTTTGATATTCAGGGCTCCATAGACTGTCTGGTCTTGGGCGTATCCGTATCCGCCTCGCTATCTCCATCGACTCCGATCAATCGATCTACTCGCAACCATAAACAGCATAGTAAACTAAACGCCATGCAAGATGCTTCGCTAGGTTCTCAAGCCAGTTTCCAACTCTGCGCCGTCTAAAATGACCATGGCCCCTCCCAGAAAAATAAATGTAACATACAGTTTCCGCCCCGAAATACAGTAAAAGAGCATAGTACACCAGACTTCCAGTAATACAGACCATCGTCGTGAAGAGAATATAGCTTTTCCTTCCTCCCACTTCCCCCCAATTGACCGCGACGCCGAGCCGGTGTATCCTTAGACACGGGTCTAACCAGGCTTCCCTTCCCATAAAAAGTTAGATTGGATCTATCCAGATCTTGTTGTAATAATTGCTCGTCCAGAGAGGCATAATCGTCTCGAGCCTTTTCAGAAATTCATCCCTCTTCATAGAACCGTCTCATCGTCTTGACATATACCCCTCAACCTCGAATCACTGATCCATTAAACTCGAAGCTGTGGCAACCTCTCTCGTGACGCTTCATGTTGCTGCGTACGCTGAAAGCCTTACCACATCCAGCATGGGGGCACTTGAAAGGTTTCTCTCCCGTATGCGAGTGACTATGGATTCGAAGACTGCTGGGCCTGCTAAAGGCTTTGTTGCAAGTCGGGCAAATATATCGATCCTGACTCTGCGGGAATGCGGCAGCTCCAGTTGGGTTAAGGTAATGATGATGTTGCCAGGGGTTTGCTCCCGAGGGAGCAGGTGCGGGCATGGTCACTGGTGGGGGGTAAGCTTGTGGGAGAGGGCGCTGATAGTAGGGGTTCATCTCCTGGGGCTGGACGGCAGGAGGCGCCGGTGTCGCTGCGTAATACGCACCCACTGGTGTTGGGTTGGTGTATGTTGTGTGATGAGGTTGCTGAGGATAAGGAGTCGGGGCTGGAGGTATAGCCGTTACTGATGCTTGACGCTGTGCGTCGGCCTCTAGAGGCGGCGTGGTCTCGTAATAGTACGGTCTTGGTGCTGAGCTTGGAAACGCCTGGTTGGATGACTTCCTTGTTGGGGAGCTGTAGCCTTCAAAAGAAGCATCTGTGCTCATAGGTGGTGTGGGGGGAAGCCCACGGTGTGATGACTTGGCCCATTCAGACCCAGCACGACTATGACTATGTGAAGGGGGAGGAACTATAATATTGTGAGCGAGGCACCCTCATGGTTATGAGCGAGACTAGCGAACCTTCAAAGCGAGGAGAATGTTGCCGTGAAGTTGGCGAAGACTCGCTCGTGGGTGAGCCGGCATCGGCCAAACCCAAGAGGTTTGAGATTGAGGGCAGAGAGCACTTTTGTTCCTCCATTGGGGGCGAAGGAGGTTGATACTGGTCGCGTCGAGTAAAAAAATGAGTGGCTTGTTGATTATATTGGTTGGGCATGAAAGATGCAGTTGCTGTATGCATTTGCGGGCGGTCTCGGAATTAATCAGGCTTTGCTGTTAGACGTAATCGAAGCAGTTGAGCCAGGAGACCAGTATATTAGGACAAGAAATATCGTGTCTGGGTATGGTCGTTGATAATTATTGTGCCGGAGATGGAAATGCACTGGCAAATATTAATGATGAGCCTTTTTGGTTGTAAGAGTCGTATTCGATGTAAAGAGTTCTTAGAAGCTCATGCTAAATGCGAAATAGTCGGGGACTTGGGAACTTAAGTAAGTCTTTGGTGTGGGAAAAGAACCTGTCAAAGAGACCCGTCTATCAGATCTGAAGACCGTACGGATAGACTTGTTTTGATGCGCCTACGCCCCCTCCAAAAAGGCCTTCCAAGCGCAGCTGTCACAAATTGGGAGTGGAGCCCTACCGGTGCTCGAAATCCTGGGACTCAAGGGAAATCGTTGGCAACAGGACAGGGTCACAAAGGAGACGATAGGCAAGGGCAAGGCCTGAAGGATGCTCTGACGGGAGGTTCCCTGATGCCGCTCGATGGGTCTAACCTCTTGGGATTGTACTGAACATCTGTCCCGGCAGTGATATCCCCACTCATGGACGAGATGTTGTGACGACTCTTGATGGTGATCTTGAGCAGGGGAGGGGCGGCTTGAATGTCTGTCTTGGGTCAAGAGGGAGTGTATGGCGTGTGGGATACCGAGGTACATACATTGGCATCTCCAAGTTAGCGCTCGGCGTATGGGTGTGAGTGAGATCCACGAGTGTGTGTGCTAGAATGCTTGGCCATGCGCCAGGATAACCGTGGATCGCCCCGTGGTCAAACGGTCGATAGGCTGGCTGGCACTGGCAGATATTGACTGGTATACAGACGGACTATCTGTATCAGTATCAGTCTTTCTACATCGCTATCCCTGCCCTGCACTGTTCCCTTAAGCATGGCTTTCGTGGGGTCTCATTTGCCTGTGTCGATGCCATCGAAGACATGTCCCCTGGCTCTAGCGACCGTGCCCATTCCCGCTATGTTCTCAGGCTCACACTCATCTCAATGGATCGTACATTAAGTTCGCCGAACAAGGCGGTAGTGTTTGTGCATGGTGACCTTAGCCCCAAATCAGCCAGAAGCTGCTCCGGCGCCGGGACTTCCACGCGCCCGGCCGAGATAGGGCGTCCACCTAACCTGGAACCTTGGGCCAAGCGTCCCATCCCGGCCGCCGCACTGCATCGAGTTCCGGACCAACGTTTCCCTATTCGGTGTCAGAACCGTTCCTAGTGCTCAACTCTCGTTCCATCCTGGTTTCGTCGCGGTGGTGGCCTGCATTTGCGCTGAAGCTTCCAATAACTTACCCCAGAGCTGATCCGGCGCCCGCTCGAGTTTGATGGGACAAGACTAGACCGATTCGAATAATTATTTGGCACCTCATGATGCGACAAGCTCTTGCGTGCCCATGATGAAATCCCAAAACATTAAAATACTGAATCGTATTTTGACGTCTTTTCTTCTCTGTGTGATACGACCTTTTTCTTCTTCGTAATTTGCTGATTCGAGGCTTAATCACCAAAGTGTTGTTCATTCATTCCATATGCTCCTTGTTCTTACGCGGAAGCGTTTCAAACCGTGACCGAAAACCCCTTCTACGCAAATATTAAATGCGCCGGGCACGCTCCTACTTCAATGATATGAGAATAAGAATTGATCTTGGGTATTAATTATCATTTATTTGTCTCTCCAAGGACATGATCATAAATAAGCTTGTGTTCTCACGCTCCACTTTGGCTCTTCTATGGCTTTAGAACCAAATCCAGGTGATTTGCGTAATAACGACCAACGGCGTGCCGGCAGTGCAATGATGTAGTCGATTGGTGCGACTGGTGTTCGGGCACGCTCCTAGCAACCTTTTCGTTTTCACTTGTGTCGTCACTGGCTAAGCAGGCTAATTTGGATGATCGTCGTTTTAGCGGGCGCCTCCCCTTCCTCGCTTACACTGGCGGGATTTCTTGGCGTAGGGTTCAGGAGGTGGGTGTGCAGTTGCCAGTGATCGACCAGGCTTCTTCATGAGGAGGGGACAGGGGCATGAAGCCAAGCGTTCGGTGCCCTGCCCTGTCTGGTCGACTTCTCCAAGCAAGTGGTTCAAAGCAACAATCAAGCTTCCCAGCCCGCGAGTCATGAGAAGTACTATCATGGTTGGTTCATATAAGCACACAGCAGCGAAGTACGTATAGAATCCCTGACTCCAGAACGCTGACTTTGGCAAGCGTTTCATCTGGATTCCGAACCTTACGCCATGAATATGAATCTGCCGGCTATGAGGAATATTTGCCCGAGTTGTGGGTGTCAAATGTTTTCTCCAAGGGTGAGCACAGAGGCTTGGCAAATGATGTTGAGACAAAACAAGACAAGCCGTCAAGGACGGCGTGTGTCAAACTTTAAGCGACAACACGTGCCAAGTCCCTTCTGATTGCTTTTTGCTATGCGATAGCAGCCACGCTGCCGTCAGCCACACACAGCTGGGACGAGTCATAACTGTATGATGAAGCTTCATGCCATACTTCCCACGCATTCGTCCACAACTCCGTTCGACAGTATTGCAATCTTGGGTTGTTAGCATGGAAAAAATGTGTTTATACCAAGTTGATTTCTGAACTCCTGGGACTTGTAAAAGGTTTGGGATCGTGAACCCTCTCTGTACATATGCCTTTCTCGTATTTGTTCTGTTACGACGCATCCCTGTCATGAGTGAAATGCATGATGTGATATGCGGGCTGAGATTGGTTTGCATGCTATCTGCATTTCGATCAGTTTACTCAGTGAGAGGCACCTAGCCTTTTCAGCCTTTGTAGATCTTTCATGGCTGCTAGAGCCATGGGCTATAGCCAGTCAGGAATATCCTGATCCTGTCTACCGGTATCTGCCTAACTGTTCTGTCAGTTACTTGGCCGATGAAACGGCGATCCCTCGGGCCTTGCAAGCGCAAGACCCTGTCGACGTCATTGCTAGTTTTCAAGTAACGGGTCCTGAATAGTATGCCGAACTCAGATTATAACAAAACTTGTCAACAGAGCGACGGCAATTCTAAGGCACAGTCGGCTTAGCCGTCAGTGGTCTGTGTGGGATGTGGGATATTGATCAGCGGGGTGCTGTATGCGGACTTTGGGTTCTCCAGATGAAGTGAACGAACTTGTAATTACGTGTGGAGTTTGAGACGACCGATATTACAAGCAACTTCAAAGCTTCAAACGGCTTTTGGGTCTTCAGAAGTGGCTATTCAAATTGCATGGAAAGACAAGAGTTGAGGTATTCGCCAATCTTGAACGGTGACGTAGCATCTGAAACATATTTTTGACTGCCTTAAAAATAGCTATAAGTTCTTTTAAGCTTTGGGTGGTGAGCAGATGATCTCGACAGAGAAGCAGAGAAGTATGTCGAGTTGCATAGTGTCTCCATAGGTGGAAGCGCATGACCACGGGTTGCACAGACTTAGTATTCGGAATATGTCAGAACACGCTCGTGGTTAGCTTTGTCTTGCAGCGAAACACTACCTAGTGGGAGTAATGTAAATACCCACCTTGATACCTTTATTCCAAAGAATCATTAGGTTGATCGGCCGGCCAATCACCCGAATATCCGTTGCAGAGGTCTAGAGGAGTAGAGGGCTTGAAAGGGGCTTTGAGGGCGCATTCGGCAATTACTTGGTGAACCCAAGGAAGCTATTAACCGACGGGAAGTAATGAGCAGACAAGCGCATTAGTTTCACATGGACGTGCACAGGACACACGGATTACGTATGTACCGAAATTAGCTTGGGTACCAGCCGACCGGCAAGCAAAGCGGGATGATGAAGTTGGTGGAAACTGGTTCGATTGTGGGAAGCTTGATTGGTGAGTTGCCAGTAAAAGTTGCCAGGGTCACTTCCAGAAACTCGTCAATAGGAGAACAAGGTTTTGGGCTTGAAGAAAATCCGACGATCGGCCAATTCAGCTTGCTAAATAAAGTCAATATTGGCGATGGAAGAGGTAAGGGTAAAAGTGATTGATTACTTCAGCCTGAGACACGGCCGGCTGTTGCAATTACCCTCAATGGCTTATAGGTAAGGTAAATAATGCAAGGGAGTTTAGCATCGGATTGTGGAAGGTGCACGGTCAAGAAAGGGTATTGAATCATGGAAATGCATAAGACATTCAGCTCTTTCCCATTAATTCAACGCCGTCGCCAAAACGAGATGCGTGCAGAAATGCCGCTCTCTGTGGATCTTAGCAGTGGCAGCCACCACACCTCGCCTGCAACATTTTGGAAAGTATTGTCGGCACATGTCTTACCCGGACGTTAAGCGAATTTACGCCCTGAAACGCCTGGAGGGATAGAGTAGGTAAGCGCAATACGGGGAACCCAATGGAATGGGATTGAATAAGTAGGTAAGATACCATGCCTTACCTACCTAGGCTTTCATTGTCTTAGCTGACGGGCATTAATGACAGCTGCAGCTCGGGTTCGCTTTCACACAATGCGACAAACGAGATTTGACTGTTGTTCTGGTCGCATAATGATTGATAAGTTGCTTTCCATGATTAGCTTAGTCAGACCTCAAGACAATAACGGCCGTATCACCTGCTTCATCAAAACGCATGACGGGATGTTCCTTGGGGAAGTACACAGACACTCACTACAAAGACAACCAGTTACGAAAGCTCGGGACACAATCAACACGGGGCCTCAGAACAGCCTCATAGATTCATTCATGACATGCGCTACAATGCTGCCTTAGCTCATACGCATGATTCAGTGATTATCCTCAAAATCAGGTGCTTCCTTGTTCTGTCAATTGCCTGCCTCGTCCGCTTATTCAAGTTAGCAGCGTAAGCATCTACCAGCCACTATCGAGATCGCTTAACACCATCCCATTTTCGATCAACGTATGAGATGCCTTGACGTCTATCTGGACAATGAGGCATTGTATCCTGCATCGCAAAATATGACCAAAAAAGCGCAACCATTCACAGACTCGTTCGCATCGACAACCCTGACGGATATCTCCGGGATGTTATTGGCTAGTGGGCCCCCCTCCCCCCCAAAGATCAACCAGGCATCTCGTTTCGGGCGTCTGTCCCACGAGGATTTTCCAGTGATCTTCACAGATGGCGGCGATCAGCAGGGGCTACCCTTGCCTTGCCATCCCAAGGCGCCGGCCACGCGAGATGTGGATTAGACTCGATTTGGACTTGGGGGCTACACACCCTGTCGCACCCCCGTCCGCCCTACCTCCACTCGTCATGATGGCCTGATTTTAATCTCTTGCGCTCTGCTAGACTTGACCAAGGTGGAAGTTCCGCTTTCTGGCCTGCTCTAGCCTCCCCCAATACACGCGGGCGCGTCTTTGGGGTTGAGGCTTAACAAGACTCAGTATCCTTACAGCGCTAACAGCACTAAAGTGTCACCAGCTTTAGCACTGCGCTTCGAGGCTTCGGTTGGGCTTCTGGTGTCTGGCATCTGAAAGAGCTGCGCTAGCACGACTGCCAAGGTTGATCAATCACGGGCCGACACAGTACTCTATCTCTGTGTGCCTGCCCGTCATCGTTTTTGTGGCAGAGCTACGGGTACATAAATACGTCAATGCAAATCACCTCCAGCACTTGGCGGTCCTAGGTAGGTCCTATTGTTTATTTGCTTGTACGCAAGGCGAAGTTAGCAACACTACTACGGAGCATACACAACATGAACTACGCCTCTTTGCTGCATCCTCCGACATTGCTAGAACCCTCATGATGCTCGGCTTCATCCACTTTACTAACTCCATTCTGGCGAGCAGAATCCCAATTCTAGAATAGGTTCATTTCCTGTTAACGGCTTTTTCCGTTTTGGACTTTTGTTATGGCTGGTGTTGCGGCTACAGAACATACTCTTACCATCTGCCAGCTTTCGATCCCCTGGCCGAGAGTCTGGCGCCCCTAACCTCGTCGACCGTTATTCCCCCCACACCACGACGAGATTGCCAGTTCGGGTAACTTTGGTCCGTGTCAAGGAAACTTGATCGACTTTCGTCCCATGTTATAAAGCGCAACATAAGCCTTTTTCTTCAAGGGTCTCCATGAACGGAACTTCCCGTCATGGACTCTGTCTTCTCAAATCAGTCCATCGCCTAAAGGATCGTCGGGACGTCAGGCCCTTAACCCAGCTTTGCCGACTCTGGGTCTGTCGACGAATAGCCTCTGGTTCTCGTCCTTGGATGTACGGTTGGTGCGACAGCGATTCGTTCTTGAGCGAGTGAGTGTAGAGGACAGAGTCTATTCTGTCAACTTCATAGATCTACCAATGAGGACATTACATTAGACTCTTCTGAACTCTCCCATTTCGGAATAGTTGCCTCGAACTGGTCCCAGTTGTTGCCCTTGCTGCCAATCCCCAAATGCTCAAACTCGGGCCGTTGAGCTTACCATAGCATCACTAGCGGGTATGCAACACGCTGTGATCATGTTTGCAGCAGGATCAGGATCAGTTCAGGGGGTGTCCCAGAGAAACGCTTAGGGGATACCAATCGTCTTCCACGTCATCTCCCACGCTGAGAAACCTCTCTGCGTTACAAAATGAAGACTGATCATGTTCGATTGCAACATCGCCTACGCTAGTTTCAGATCAGAATTGTCTGTATTTTCGTTTCTTTGAATATGATGTCTCTTTTCAGCCACCTCACGTAAAGATGTACAAGGACTGATCACACGAATCTTGCAAAACACCAAAAATTCTTTCAGAGAAATAGGATCTGCAGGCAATCTCGAAGAATCACCGAGGGTATATCCTCCTTCTGAAGTAGGACATCACAAAGATTATGATGTGGGTTGCGAGAAGAGTCATGTGTCGGTTGCCATCAACTCGAATTTGACGGCTAAATAGGATCACGGCCCGCATTGTCGTATAAAGGAAAGATTGCATGGGGATGGTTGCCTGCTTACCTGATCTTGATGCCAACCCATTCATAAGATGGGCACTTGATCACCCACACTCGAGGACGATGTTCCACTGGGTTTGGGATGATCTCCAGATGCGCCCTTGTGGCGGAGACACGTTAATTCTGCCAGCTCGACAGGGCAGCTCAAAAGGGCCGCAAGGGACGATCATGGATGGAGAGCCATCTCGAAGTACAACACTGTCACATTTCAGATACCTTTTGCTGACACCAACAAGTCTAGGGGGGACTTTAGCCAGTCGACATCTGTCCAGTCTTGTGAGACCAAATCTCGATGCTGGCAGCCCCAAAAATGCGCACCCTTTGCATGTCACTATAGCCACTCGATAGCCTTGACGCAACTTCAATATCTAGGAGCTCTACGAGGTTTGCTGCTGTGAGTTGCTCAGGGACGAAGGCAGTTTCACGCACACCATGTTTCTAAGCGCTTTGGAGAAACCCTTTGCTGGGGATCTCCAATGCCACCGACGTACAAACCCTGTTTGATACTAAACCCACCAACAGCCTGGGGGGTGGTGTTGTTTCACAAAAAACTACAGCGCGAACCACCAACTGCGGTATTGGGAGATTTGACTACAATCTACAAGCTGCCTCAATACCTGTATTGGAAAATACATTATTAGACTCGGCGGAAGTTGCTCGGGGATCAACGGACGTCGGTCCTGGGCCCCGATGTGTTGTTTCATTGAAAAAAGTTACGGCAACAGCCTCATCACTTCAGTTGCTGACGCCCCAAGTCATGAAAGGGAGAGTATTGTTTTGGCGCTTGCCACGGTCCGTCAACGGGATTCTTCCGGGACCGTTGAGCGTGCCCCCTTGCTTATGACTGGGATTATTTCCATGTGGCTTACCATGCTGTTTGTGACTATCAGTCAAAACCCTCCACGAAAACATGGTTTTGAGACAATGCAATCTTGACAAAGTGACGAAAACTCGCCCGCCACCTCATGGCAAGGCGTGGCAAACATATGTGGAGTGCAATAAAAATGACAACTCCAGAGGCATGTGGTGATGATGATGATGGAGGGAATGGTACGGAGTACTACTGAATGGATGCAACATCTTGTCGCATGTTAGCGCCGACTGCTATTCATAGCTGTCGATCATTGCGGCCATGGCTTGACTGCATTCCAAAGACAAAATCAGACGATG
This sequence comes from Fusarium burgessii, assembly GCA_002980515.1. Classification (NCBI taxonomy): domain Eukaryota; kingdom Fungi; phylum Ascomycota; class Sordariomycetes; order Hypocreales; family Nectriaceae; genus Fusarium; species Fusarium burgessii. The sequence goes on along the minus strand of PVQA01000063.1, from coordinate 108,760 downwards.
AGAGAAAACAAGCCACGCAGTTTCGAAAACGATTGGCAAACCTCTGGAGAATTTTTGATTTTCCCATGTTCGAGTCTAAGCCATGATTTATGTTTACTTTTGTTAGACATCTACTCCCTGTTTATATGTGGTTGCTGGCCTCCATCGTACGACCGTTTCATATTGCTTTTTCTCTTTTTGATGTATCTTTGCAAGGGGTGTAAGCATTATCACCACTGATTCCGAGGACGAAAGACAAAAGATGGCAGAGAAGGTAAAAAGTAAATAGACGAAAAGACAAAGATCCGTCACGACCTACGAGCGGAACGGTGCATCCAGCGACGTTTCTGCTAGTTTACACACAGGTCATTCTGGTGGATGCAAAATATTTCCTTTTACTGGCTTCGGGAGATGGTTTATGTCTTGTGCAGTCGACGGCACGCATTGACCTTCTTACATACATGTACATAAACGTTTATGTGTGTGATTGTTTCCGTCAATGGGTCGGGCCTTATGCCGGTGGCCGTGCCCTACCGATCGATAGTCCTAGCTGTTGTGTGTGTGGTGTTGCTCCCTCAGCGTGCTGCATGTCTCAGATATCACATGGAGCTGTGAGGGAGAGAAAGGGCGGGGGATGGTTTTAGCCGCCGTTGGCTAGTCGCCATTATTCCCCTTGAGACTACTAATGTAGATCTCAAATGACCTGTAAGTTTTGGGAACTGCTATACTATAGCCCCCCCAGGCGTTACATATAGCAATTCACACTAATGCAGCTTGTGTCTTATGCGAGGTTAAGGACAAGCAAAAGAACACGAGTCGGGACTTTGACCCAAGGCACTAAGAAGCCACCGAGTCAATAGTCAAGAAGCAACTGGCTGACATCTGTCTGAATCATCGATGCGTGTGGCCAGAGACACATACTCTAATCGCTCAATATTTCACGTTCCTCTCAAGTTTCACGGGGACTCGCTCATAACGGGCCAAGGTGGAGAACCACAAGTGCCATATTGGGCGACCAGCTCGTCTACTTGAACAAGGTAGTTTAAGTCTATCTGTGAAGCGACTATTGGCAATTACCGACCCCAGTAATGCTGGTGAAACGTCCATCGTCGATAACCTCCGCTGGTAACAAACTGCAAACTTCACCCAGCTAACCACGCCCCAGGTTCTGGGCCATTCGATGTTTGAACATTAGATCTATCCCGCGAGCCATCTGCTGCCGCAACGACATTCCAGTTGTCGTTGCGTAGAGTAAACTGACTATCGTCTGCAGATATCTGATACATACTAAGGGTCTTTGTCGGGGTGTAGTAACTGGGACCAAGTTCGACATCGCTGTCACCAGACCGTGTAGATCCGACGGTGAGGTCAGGGGTAGAATTATGGCTTCGGCTGTCGCCTCGGAGCTCTATGTTTCTGTTTCGCAGTGTTGGCTCTCGGGTCAACGTAGTTGATGCTGGTGGAGGCAAAGGAGACTGTAGAGGGGCTTGGTCCAGAATCTCAGAACGGTAGGGAAACATTCCTAAACCTCTAAAAGGAACAGAAACGGGCTCACTCTGATTGGGGGTGCAGAGAGAATTGATCGATGTTCCAGGCGTTGGAACGCGATCGGACACTGAGTGCCCAAGAGCCTTTGTTGCTGGTACTACAACCATATCCTTCTTTCGACAGTGTCTCCGGGGATGAGAGCCACATTTGCGACATTGCTTTTGAGCAAAGGTCAGAGGAATGCTTACAGCTGCGGCGCGGCGACGATCCATCTCCGCTGCCAACTGCGTCTTCACCGCTGGTCTGGTGAAGCGCTCGAAACAGCGCCAGCCTGGAGGTTTATCTCTTCGCCCTTTGACACATGGCCAACAGAGGCACAAGGCGTACTCCTCACCAAACAAGTGCTCGTAGATCTGATCGTTGCTACGTAGGCGAGAGATGCTGATCTCGTGGCTATCAGGGGGATCCGGAATTCTGTACACCAGGCCTCCAAAGTAACCGATACAGAACCGCTCATAATTCTGGGGCGCGAGCTTATGCGTTCTCCAGACAAGATGGATATCGAAATCAGTAAATCGGATGTGATCTGGATATTCGAACCGCCAGTATCCAATCCTCTCTCTGAACTTTTCCAAGGTCATGAACCTCCTGTAGCGCTGGATAGCGGGCTTCAACACCCGCTCGTTATCCTCGCGAGACACATACATACGATGCCAAGAGAATTTAACATCCTGTTCTGCCAGGTCAAGTTGGCGTTGGACAGCTTTGTGGAAGTCATAAGAAAAGTGGTGTTGACCTCTTGGAGACATGAGGGTGTGATTCAATCGCTTCTGGGAGAATACTCGAAGCACTTCTTGAGTCGTTTCATTTGGACTGACGGAGAAGACATAATCCACCGATAAGTTCATGAGGGCGCCAATATCTGGAGCACGGTAAATACGGTTGATCCTGTCCATACAGTCTAGCGAAGACTCAAATAACCCCTGCCTGTTGCCGTCGAGAGCTTTTGACTATAGGATAGTTAATCGCTGACATCTTGAACATCAGAGTGGGTTATACAGACCAGTTCGTCTGGGTCCCACCGAGAAAAGAAAAGTTTAGACTCATCGACAAAGTCATCCCATGCAACTGGGTCTTGTAGGAGCGCATGCCACACGAGAAGAACATCAAGGGGAGGAATGTCTCTATTTAGATCGATAAGGCCATCGTACGATGCCCTGAACCAATATATCAAACGACGAATGCCCATGTTGATGTAGCATGTCCATGCTGTGTCTGGATCAACCATGTTTTTCATGGCCCAGGTGTCAATTCTGGGCTTGATAGGGACAAAGTGCTCCAACAGATGGCAGTGTAGGACAACATCTTTCTCGTTGATTGACGTGTGTATAATCTTCCGGTCGATCTCAAGCAAGTCTAGCTCAGAGAAGGGCGAGGTTGGTGGGACTCCGCCGAAAAGGAGTCGTAGTGTGCTTTTGCAGATGTTAACAGTTGATACAACCAGAATTGGTTCGGTAAACATACTTGATAGCCAGGTCCATCATCAACTCGAGGAAGAACAACTGATGGTTAGTTATATATCAAAGGATGGGCACACTGTAAGTAAGAACGAAGGCCTCAGTTCTGGGAAAGAAGGTTGCCATGCTAGGCTTAAGCGATATGTTAAAAGGTGTCAAGGTGAGCTATTGCTCAATGCTGCATTCTTCACAACGCTGCCCAAAGGGGATACGATTCGTTGAACGAGACAGGCCTGAGAGACTTGATCAAGTGATCAATCGTGGTCAACATGTGCGGGAATGCTTGGGGAATAGAAGTGGTTTAAGTAAACGACCATGGGTTTTGACGCTCGGCCACATCAGGCCGACAGAAAACACACTCGTTCATATTATCTTATCAAATAAGAGATATGCATAATATGCTCATGAAAACAAATGCAATCAATACGTCGATGTTTGGCAAACTCTAAGCCTCAGCCTCCCGTGCTCCCGGGGAGGCTTTCTCGTGGAGTCATGGCATAGGCCAGACCTGGGCATTGGGCTTACAGAGTAAAGTCTAAGTTAGGGATACGAGGGCCGAGAAACTCCCGATGGTAAAATCAGAACTCAGAACTCTCCTCGTATACTGAATTGAATCGTTGATTCTGTCAGGACACGATGATACTGACATGAGTGGCAGATTGAGCGAGCGACACATAGATAAGCCGCGTTTGAGATGGGTTCTAGGATGCAGTATACGACATAGTAGACAGAAAGTCTATGATTAAATGAGCGTTAGAGTCGTTGACTTCTTTTTATGTTTTCAGATTCGATGCGACGCTTGACGGAAGAGGAGAGGATGGCTGATGAGCTCGGGTTGTCCGATGCAATCAACGGGATATGCCGTCGGGGCGGAACGAGAGACCTCGTGATCATTCGAGCCGAAAATCAAGGCCAGATCGATTATACAATAGATATTGGAAAGGAGTAGTTCAGGAGACAAAAGATCATCTCGTGGCGAGACCATTTCGAGTGACGAGGTACTCGTCCTTGAGAGGGAGAGGGGAAACTTGGGTGGCTGCTTAGTTTAGACACTCTGGTGAGTATGGCCGAGGATGATGCTTACAATGGATCGTCCATCAATAAGATCTAGGTGACACTAGGCTCTGGTTTTGATAGGCTTGAAAGCTTGGAGTTAAGTTGTCTTCAAGATGACCATTGCTCATTATGGTACCAAATTGAAAACCAACAAGAAGAGAACGCTAAGTGAGGTGTAAATCAAGCAGAACAAGGACGATTTAGTTAATCATATAATCATCAATAAAACAAAACTATGGTCAACACCAAGATCATACATACACATTAGCAAAAGGCCGAGTGTCACAAAGAAGGGGCATCAGAGTATAGGGCAAAAATACATACAACACCGGGGATTCGCTGGTCGTCACCGACCCAACTACTAATCCAGCGCTTCGAAGCTTGACTATGGGAGAGCAGACGGGATCCCGTATTTTCTTCGAGCTTTGGTCGTATGTGCCGTGTTGAGGCGTTGTGTTGTATTATCAGGGGGGGTTGAGATCGGTGTTGGTTAAGTCTGAGAGCCTTGTTTCCCTTCAGCCTGGCCACAACAACAAGGGGGTCTCGCAGCCTTGTCAGAATTAAAACCAATCATAAATCAAAGAACGGGCTTAAAAGAAAGCTTCTTATAGCTTTTTATATAATAATGATAATTGATTGTGGAGTTTTAGATGAGTTGCACCTGATTTAGCATGTAACAAAAGATTTCACCTACAGGAGTACGTAGACAATTTTAAGCAATAAAAACGGAAAAACTTCTGTAGAGCTTTGAGCTGAAATCAAGCTTTAGAGTGAATTATCGTAGAATAAAACATTGTGAAGGGACACATAAACTCTTCAGCCCCTTGGGCTCTGGCTATTCGGTGCGCCGGCGATGATGTAACAACTGCATAGAACTATAGAATACAACATTTAAGCCCAACTCGTTTGATCTGATATAATTACATGAATGTATACAAATATAGATGGATATGAGTCGAGATTGAACTAGTTTATATTCAGCCAAATGTCAGGAAGCCACTGCAGACTTGACACGAAGGTTAAGCTGCTTTACACGGTGATAAATGAAAGACACGACTTTTGAAATGTCTTTAGATGTTTGTCCGAAGCATTGATAGAAAATGGGATGAAGAATCATAGAATTATAGTAAATGGATCAATGAAGTCGTCCCTTGTTATACTCAACACCACGACTACAACCATGATCTTGATTACACCTCCTGACTGTGATGCATATGCAGCTACTTGTTTTTTTTTTTTTTTTTTTTTAGACACTTGAAAATATTAAACTGTCTTTATATGACTTTGTAAAGAACGAATTGAGCATCGAAATTGCCTCAAGATAAGCCATCAAGTGATAGCTGGCAGTGGGCACTTGAATTACTAGAAGTGTTGACAAATATCCAGCTTAGACGGCCAGAAATCAACTTCAAACCACAGCAGCGAGATTTCTTTCATCCTGCCTGATGAAATCTCTCAGTTCACACGCATGAAAATGACTCTCACCGCCCCCATCGGAGCAGATTAAATGAGATATTATCACACTTGAGTCATTTTCCAGAATTACAATAGACGTTATTTTTTTCTTTTTTCAAAATACCGCAATATCCTTACGTCCGGTTTTCCGATTAGGGCAACTCGAAACGATGCAGCTTCCTAGAATCGTTGGTCAGGTCATTATCTGATGGATACCATATCATGCTCATTTCTGCCTCATGCATGAAGCTGAAGGGAGAGAATTTTTGAGAAGTGCAATGACGTGTAACCTGATGCTTGACAAAAGGCAACTCGTTGCCTTTCAACACTATTGGTAGTTGACACGGTGATAATGGTTGTGACCTGCGTGTGGCAATGCGGCTCTTCAACTATGGAGATAAAAGGGGTCACCCATCTCCCATTCATGTGCTTCAAATGTGCAAGTTCTTTTGTTGTAAATGCATTACTCGGACGAGGCGAGGAAGGGTAGTCCCCGAGTAAGAAAATAAGGCGCCCGCATCAGAACGTCACTGCGTATGCATTTCAGCCGCAGATCCACGCACGACCTGACTGACCTGGCAGAACGAACAATTAATTCATCTCGTGTTTGATTCAGTCCCGGAGCGAGCTCGCCGTAAATTCGCCTAATTCGAAGAAATGACTGGTTCTGGGACGTTACCCAGAAACTCTCGGTGAGAACAACGAGGCTCGTCTCTTGTGCAACTGGGCACGATAATGGGACTCAAGTAGTGAAGGTGATACAGGCTACAACACGAGACATAAGCATCGGGGAAACGAAATGGTTCATGCAGTTTCCCGGATGAAAACGTTGGAGTGTAACAGTCGCAGTCACAGTCAGAGTCGCAGTCAGAAACTACCCCTCAATACAATTGATGTCAGAGGGCAGAGCCTCATTTGCGAACCAAGTTTTATAAGGCGACGAGTGTCCCCCCACACAAGACAACGCAGTTGAATGCAAAAGCGCAATATTTGCTCATGATTGTCGAAGCATTTTCATCTGATTTAACACGGTTTCAGAAAGGCTGAGACAGAGCTTCCTCATTCGACGTCGATTTCTGACCGAGTTTAGGAATGAGGCTGTCGAGTATTGATCAACAATCATGTGAATGGAAGCCAGATAATGCAGTGGCTTGGTTACTATATCCTCGCTCACCCAATCACGAGAATCTGGTGAGACGGCGCATATCGCTGTGCACAGGAGATGAAACTTTACTGCAGTAGACTCCTGTACATCTGTTGCATAGTCACGCGGCACGACCCGGCCATTAGATAGTTACACTGCAGTCCAAGGTAGCCCGTCGATGCCTGCAGAACATTGACCTGCAGCTGTGGCTGCCTTTGTCTGCTACATCACGCTGACACGTAAAGCTTTACTTGTCCAAACGCCCGCACCAGAACTCCAGATCCTCAAATTGGTGGGCGGCCTCAGACATTTTGAGTAGCATTGTATTGACAGGCCTCAATTGATTGATTCCATTATAGGGTTCAGTAATCTTACCACACTGTAATTTAAATGATGCCAGATGGAGAAATCCCCGCTTTTTTCGATACATTGGGGGCTTACACTATGACTTGGACAATTGTGAATTCAATTCACAATACGTGTTAGCCGAATCATTCACACGTAATACTCCAACATATTGAGAATCTTGAGAGTCCTGAAAACATCCTCAGCCTCTCCATAAACGTAATCCCGACCGCTACTTGTAAGTTATCACATGCTTAACCACTACTGCAGACGCATGGATACTCGGCGCGTATTCTAGTTTGTTCCGCGCCTTTAGCGGTTGCCTCTTCTCTGCCTTGTCTATATCAACATGGATTGTTCTAAAGTTCGGCGAATTCTTCTTTCGGAGGCTTTCACAATCTCGGCATTTAATCTCGGAAGCTGGCGGCTAATGCGCAATCCGACCTCGGGGCATTTCAACCCAACTCGTGGAAATCACGAGGTGTCCGGGTTCCGAATATCTAAGGGGTCAAGGCAACTGCAGGATAAAGGTATCACAGCATGAGACTAGTAATGAATGAATCACTCGGGAAATATTCTAGAAGAATTCTAGAATGCCTCTAGAAGACCTCTAGAATGTCATGATATATCGGATTTGTTACCCCCCCAGCCCAAGGGCGCAAATGGTCCATCTGGCATACACAGCGGTCAAGCTCGCTCAAATGATGTGCTCAATCAGACTTGAGGTTGCTTTATTGAAAAAGGATATATAAGGAGTTCATTGATATGACTGTTAACGAATAGACCCAACCGCATCGTAAAAGATTCTGAGGCCAGTACTATCGGTCTGTGACTGTTGACAAGTTATTTGCCGTTGAGCCTGGCGTCTGAATACTTATCTCTGTCTTTTTATTTCAAGAGCCCATTGAATTAGATCTTATTTAATGCCGCTAAACGCTTCCAAAAACTTAGAGGCTCCCCTACTAAATTTAATTCATGACATCTTAGAGATATTTCAGATAGGTATCTTCAGACAAATAATCTAACATTCAATGCTCACAACCTTCCCATGACAAGTCAATGGGTGTAAAGGGACTAAAAAAGGTCAGTAATCTTATTTTGCCGTCATTAATTCAATGGGAAGCATTTCCAAATTATATCGCAATATTGCTATCGTCCAGCTATATATATATATAATACTTAGATATCTTGATGCACATTTTCCACTGCAACAAGGTTGCTAAGACGATGACGCTACCGAACATAATACTTCATGACCATTACTTTTGATTCTTGATTCTCACACTGGCGATATGTTGTCAAAACAGGCGGCCTTAATATCAAGGATTCTTATGCCACAAATACCTGTGGCATAAGTATCCTTACCGGGTTACATTCGTATGTTGATTTCCACTGCCGAGTCAGATCGTCCCACGTTACCTCATGCTTTCAATTTTTTTTTTTTTGTAAACCTTGAAAATTGCTTGATACGCGGCCTCAAAAGCCCACTGTCGATATCTAACATAATCTGAGTGTTAGTGGTCTAAATGGCCAAACTTGAGACATTCATCATTAACTGACAGATACTAAGTTGTCTCTTTTTCGCCTAGACTCTTGGCAGAATTAGAAAACCCCAATTACGCTGTTCAATTCATATCTCCTTTAAATTGCCCAATGCCACCCAAACCAAGCTAGCAGCTCCTCTTACACGTTTCAGTGCACCTCGAAGCGTAACTGGATCCCATTTACATAACCCTTCAACAAGTGCATGACGCTGTCTGGCCTCACTGTTCTCCAATTCGTCGCATCTAAAATCCTACACCATCCGCGTCACGCATTGCTAGCGTCAAAATCATGCCATGGCTGCGTTTTCCATTGTTCCGCACCACCCGCGACGATGGACTTTACGTTTGCAGCCAAATGTTTTGAGTCATGAAAATCAAACGCATTCCGACTCCCGGTGTATATGATCCTGGCCTTTTTTTTTCTGGGTACGTTATCCTGCAGATGGCCAGAAATATTGGCCAAGTGTTGCATTTTTGGCCCCCAAACTGACCCGACAGGTTGGTACGCCTGAAGCAAGTGTCTAGATGCGGGGGCGGGAAACGCGGGAAACCCCACTTCCCGTTCTTCTGACAACTCGTGCTGCCATGGTAAGTGTAAGTAGTCATCCATACTAACATATAAGCAACCTTGAGATTGATTCATAAATACTAAATTCGTCAATTAATGTGTATCGTTCTCCTCCGCTAGGTATCAGATGTATCTATCCATGCCTCACCCATACGATCCCACTTCTACAGTCCGACAACACCCGAATGGTACACAAACAGCCAGCCACCCATTGTCGCTAGAAATGTAAAGCGAAACAAAAGACAAAAGATAAAAATAAATACAATATGTACAAGCTTGACAGGATCAACATACAATTTAGGCAACCCATTCAATACGTCGAAGACAAAAGGAGCAAGTAGATACAAAGAAGGAAATTAGAATAACGCTGATGAAAAGCCAGCGATACATAACATAACGATAGGAAATGACAGCAACTGAAGAGACTGTTCATCATGAGTGCGAGGCCCACCCGGAAACAAGAGCCAACGCTCAACGTATACTCAAAAAAGCAAGTTTGACCAAAGAAATTGAGTTAGTTGTCTTAGTGAGCAATCTCTTGGGCGCAACCTGATACCAGGACATTCTTCATTGAAGAATATCAGGTTGGGTATGAGAGCTTTGGGCCAATGAGCGTCCAAACGTCATTTTTATCATCTGGTTCTCCACTTCTGGAACATCGGAGAATATTACTCCAGGCCCAGTCGTGTCGAATAATCATCAAGTCCTTGGAACGTTGAAGATTGTATCTATAAACATGTTGAGAGAGTAATATCCATCCGTGTCAGGGAAGGGGAGCGGGTGAGTCCATATCCAAGGCATTTGTTCTAGCTGGCCCCAAGGAAGTGCTATTGGTCTCAGTAGACTTGTGCGGTCACAGGATAGGAGACGACGAACCAAATGCATATCCAGCGGCTTGGTAACTGTATCGATACCATTAGAAGTGTTAGAGCCTAATGCCTACCATGGCCCTTTTCGACCACCCTGACAGGACACCTCCATGCCCATGATGTTAGCTTGAGAATACCTAAGCATGGAGAGGGCCTGTCAGATTAGTGAAATAGAAGCTCATGACGGAACATATTCTGGAACCTTTGGTGGCTTCTCTTTTATCTCTATGTCATACTTCTTATGGACTGAGAATTGGCGGGCTTCGCCATTCCAAATGAGCCAGTTACTTGACTCTGCAATCTTGCATCCAAGGGACAGAATCCGGTCCTTGCGTTCTTCTGAAATGGAAGGTGGCTCGAAGTATTTTTCGTCCTCGTCGATCTTGTCATTGCGAAACCAGTCGTTGGGGAAGTAGTCCTCGGAGTACACCAGACCTCGCATAGCAAAATCCTCGGGTAACGGACGGGGAAGTTGGTCCTTTTCCGGAAGGCGGAAGTGGCTTTGTACTTCGTAACCAGGCCCGAAAGAAAGCAGCAGAGTATTAAGCATAAGAGCGATATGCTTCCAAGGAAACTTATCCTCCAGGTGGCAAATCGCTGCCGGATATTGTATCATATGGTTCATAAAAACCAAGATGGTATGCGAGAACGGTAACGTATTAGTATCACCCCAACGACGAACTACTTGTTCAATAGTGCGTGCAGCAAAATTAAGAGCAAGTTTAAAAGTCTCGTCCAGGAGCGGCTCGGAAATGGTGCTTCCATCCATGGTGACATCGGTTTCCTCAGGCTTCTTGGAAATGGCCCTCATGAGAACATTGGATTCAGCACCGTATCCAAGAAGAGAGCATGATAATGAAATTCCAATATAGTATCTGAATGAGTCAGTATTAGTCCAGACATTTTCTCAACTCCAACTAACCCTGATTCCAGCCATCGCTTAGGTGAATGGTGAATGTGATCGTCCAGTTGATCAATAAAGCTTTTTATAGACTCTTCAAGCTTGTCACGGGACTTCCCTGAGAAGAGAATTCCATGAGCACGCACGAATGCAGCATCAACGGGGGCAAGACGAGTAGGGCTATTGCTTAGCACAGGATCAAACAAAGTCATGATACTCTCTCGAGCACTCGAAAAAGGAATGGGAACACAGAGGGACTTGGTGTAGTAGTACAGCTGCTGGAGGGCGTTGGGACGCGCCAAGATGGCCAGATGGTGATAAAGTCTACCCGTTGTAGGAGACTTATCGGATGCCTTGCTGTACCAGTGACGACTAACACCAGTCCAGACCTCGCGATCTCTGATATCGTCGTCCTCAATGGCCATGCGGTATCTACCAAGGTCTCCAAGACACTCGATCCAAGTATCCTCAAATGCAGGCACAGTTTCGTATAACAAAGCCATCATGCTATAAGCCAAGTACAAGAAGGTGAGCATGTGCTCTAGAGAGGCAGGCAAACGATGCCGAAGTAGTTCAAGGAACGAGTGAATACCATGCCGCCACATGCGAGCAGGCATGGCATACTTGGAAGCCAGTCTTCGCAAAGCAGGACTAGCAGAGGGGTGTTGACTTGCAAGGAAGAAGTCATGATGCTCATGGAGGAGTGTCCGGTGGAGTGCAATCAAAGCTTGCCATTGCTCGTTGTTGAGCTTTGAATTGGCATCAGTGTTGGATGATTGTGCATTGTCAACCTCGATGCACTTTGTTTCAACCATTACCAGTCCGGCGTAGATACCCTTGACCTCTGCGACGAGCTGATCCTGTGAGATAGGTCTAGTCTCTGGTTGACGCATCATCTTGGAGGTAGAGTCATCATCATTGGATGAAGGTCGGGGAGGTTGTTGTGTGGCAAGCTGCGTAGGTCTGTTTGCCTTGGTAGGCCCTTGCCTAGGCGAACCAAGGGAGACAGCTCGCCCCTGACCCTGTGACTTTGGCTGAACACCATCCTCAGATGTCCAGAGCTGGCGACCTGATGTATTCTTGTGCGGGCGACCCTCGTAGTCGTCCCGGGAGTCGTTACGGGCACGACTACGGCCCGGAGGTGGAGGTGATCGACGCTTTGCCTGATGGCCATCGGCATCTCGGTCTTCATCGACTGCAGCGCCCGATGTGGCTTGGTCCCTTGTGTTTTCATTGTTGGTGTCTGCACGTCGCTTCCTACTATTGGAATCTTGACTGTTGGGTCTAAAGGATCTGCAAGGTAACAGGAATAAGTATAATGCTATGCAGGTGCAGCCATGTCAGGTTGAATTGGGGAGTGCTCACTCCTTATGAACGTATGATTGCTGGGCTGATTCCAGCGTCGGCCACTTTTCACGATGATCAGCATCGGATTTGGCGTGTTCGAGCCAAGCTTCTAAACTCTTGATTTCGTCGCCGCAGATATCGCACGTAAAAGACTGTGACTCTGCCTTGTCCTGGCGGTCGCGAGACCTTAAATGACGGACCCATTTGTCCGTAATGCCTGCCATGTTAGGCTATGACAAAGCATGGGAGACTGTGCCGAGCCCAACCGGCGCGCCTGTAAGTGAGAGCTGTACCAGATGTGAGAAAATGTCAAATGAAGAGAATTCTGCAATACAGAATTCGGTCAACCATAATTCTGTTGTGATTGTTACAGAGAGAGGTAGGTGTAAGTCGAATGCTAAGGGACATAGAGAGTGATGTAGGCAGGACTAAAGGGAAACAAGTGGCGGGTGCTTCTGGTCAGGCAGGAGGAACGAAGGCCTGACGTTATCCACCAGGGTTCCTCCCAGGCTTGCTCCGTTGGAGGGCATTGGGCGTGTTGACCGTTTGAGTAGATGAGGGGGAAACACTGAAAGCAGCGAGCCGCAGCCACAATTTGGCTGGTGGTTCGCAAAAAAAAGGAAGCAAGACAAGAAAATCGGAAGGGAAGGTTGGGGTCATGAAATCTTACCACTGTAATGTGCAGTCTCAGATGAATGAGATGGTGGGAGCTTCTCCCCTGCGATGTGCAAAAAATTTGTGATATCGATGGGGGGTCGCCTGGTTCGCCTCGCTAATGGTTGCCTTGTTTGAGGCTCTGTCACGTATCAGCGTCAAATGCCCCTCATAAAAAAACTCAGTGTCTCGCGTTCATTTTGCAATAATAAAACATACCTTACTCGCCAAAATTAACAGCCAAGTTGCTGTAAATCTATAACACAGTATTCATTCAACTTCTGAACGGCGAAACAGGCATAGTTAGGTAATGTGTTTAGCTCCGTGGGAACGTGCCACTGGACAGAGACGATGTAAGTATCATGCAACGACGAAAGTAGTAAATCTACTACTTTCGCCAAGGGAGGTGATAAGGTATGTATGTAGGGGAATAAATGAGTGGCTGTATAAAAAATAGCCCCAGTCAAACAACACAATTGTGGCAGCGAAGTCTTTGGAACATTAGAACACACGAGTTGGAAGCAAAGCAACTCTCTATATATACCATAGTTGCGAACCATCAACTCAATGTACGAAACCTGGGTACGACGGAATCCATTTGACCATGTATCTATTTGCCCTGTTAATGAGTTCCAAGATGCATCTCCAGCCGAGTGAATTTTTGGGGGGTTTGAAAATCCGCCATGGTTCGCCATTAGTTAGTAGTATCAATTACCAACATCTTTGATACCTACAAGTCACCTGCTGACTAAGACTGATTTACAGTTAAACATCCAGCTTCATCCCAGAATCACAGGATGGCAGTCCTACAGAGCACGATGTATCAGCGTATTCCTCCGTCAGCATGTGGCTCAGACGGGAGCCTGGTCGATGTTCGTGATCACCAGAGCCTATATTTCACAAGCCTTCCAACTCAAAAGATCCACGAGGTTTCGCTAAGCCGCTGAAAAGCAGGGCTGAAAAAAGAATAATTGCACTCGCCAGACTCATCAACACATGACTCATTCACGCCTTAGATCTTCGATCGTGCAGCGCAGTAAGAAACTAAATCTGTCATTTCAGCTCTCCTGAACCAATATTGGATGCCACCAGTCCCGAAAGACTGGGTCAGATGCTCCTTTTCACAGTGATGAATAACGTCGAATGGACCAACCTCATTGCTGAGCCAGTGTTTCAATAGCTGGTTGGTGCCAGAAATGATACGAATTATCCTCTCTCTCATCAAACACTTTTATGAGGCAAAGCGACACAAGAGGCCTCATGCTGGCATCCCGGTCTCAGCAGAATAGCCAACGCTGGACGCATGGCCAATAAGTCCTCAAGCGAGGGCCTTCCAGGCGGCCGCCGGGTGCCTATGCGGTCATTTCAGAAACTTGGGGAAAAGCGAGGTCGGGAGCGAAAAGATTGCCTCCTTCAGCTAGATAGGAGGGTGAGTCGACTTGCAGGCAGAAGTGCTGTGCGTGTGCTCTCACGATCCTGAGGCTCGAATGGTTGAAGCAAAGGCAAATAATATTGGAATTTGGCTTGCCAGCTTGGAGGCGAATGATGGGGGTTTTAAATTCAGGGCTTCCACTAACAACGCAGGTCAATCATATATGGGCATAGTTCGGTAATGTGTGTCTGCGACTAAGGTTGACACGAATGTGTGGAATATACATTGGGCAGTGGTAGAGTTGACAAAACGCCACTTTGGACAACTGACATTATTGGAAATTCATCATCAACAACTCATCATCACAAATCGTGATTATCAACCCAGTAGGTAATGGGTTTTCTTGACATGGCTGATTATCGATCTGACACTTGAAGTCGACCGGCTTTCACGGGGATGCGTGGGGCTGTTCGGCCGGGGAAGAGTGGAGACTGATGAAGGAGTCGTATCCTGGACAACGTGGCGGCTGCACCATGAGCCGCGAGCTTCCAGTGAAAAAGTCCTACGCTTCTAGAAAACTACGTTGGTTAAAGCGGCTGTCTGGCCAGTCAGATGATATAATGACAGATCATAATATTCGCAGTTGGCACGGTGACTCCCGCAAGGCTGTTTGGTCATCCCTTATGCGAGGCATCCAATCGGTATGCGGATACGTGCTGAAGCTTTAATCTTACCCAAGACCTAGGACAAGGCAACCTTGTGGTTGCGCCAAAGAAAACATGATGTGCAGGCAGCAGAGCCCCATTCGCCCTCATATACGGCCCTTCTGTCACAATTAGGATTTCAACTGTACAAAGGGCGACAAACATGCCTTCGTTGGGTATCGTGTTGCAGATTAATTTCATGTCCACCTTAAGTTCTCGTTGCCTTGCACGCAATAGGAGATCATAAGCGCTTTGGTATTAATCTGGAATAGGTTCCGGAGTGATCGTCATTGGTCCTTCTTGACGCAGGTCCCAGAAGTCAGACACCCCTAGACGCCTTGATGCCTCGACTCCAGTCCGGCGGTCCGCGATCTAGTTGAGCCTCACTATACCCCGTAAAGCTTACACACATCGTAGCACAAACAGAGATTGCACGGTCGGCTGAGTGAAAATGTACTAGGTGATGGCTTTGGTGCACCATCTATCTACTCAACACGTGAAAGGTGTCATATGGGAGGACGAAACGCTAAGTGATCAAGGCGCATTGTCGCAAAGAATATTTATTTTATTCACGGGCCGCTGACATTCTCCTCAGTCACGTCTGAATCACGTCCTTGCGTATTCATGTATCGGTATCACCGAACGAGGCAAACATGGCTTAAAGAGCTGAAAGAGATGTGCAAGCACGATAACACCCTGAATCGGAGGCTTTATGTCATAAGTCCATCAGTGGGCAGTTCTTCGATCTGATGACTCCAGAGATTTTCAACACCATGTGGTGTTTCGTGTTGTGGAATCCAAGAGTGCCGAATATCTGCATCGATTGCGTCCTACGTTAAACACATACTTGGCTTCATTTCGATGATTTGTGAGTTGCACGGCATTTCCATGTAAACCACGAGTGTCGGCCGTCGTGATCTCTTGTTGTACCCCCCGTAACACAAACGCGAATTGAAACCCTTAATCCACTAATAGAGCCGCAGGGCTGGCTAACTGCATATATTGGGCCTCATCTGCACGTAATGGGTGGAGGTATCACTATGGGTCTATTGCACTTATATATCCTTGTCCTCAATGCAGTAGTCCTCATTGTTCCCACTGCACAGTTCTATGTTGTGCTACCAGGTTGGGAATGCAATTCGCCCTGTGTATTCTCTCATAAAGACGTCACAAAGCCTCTTTTCTCTTTTCTCCTCCTGAGATTTTAATCCTCTCTTTATTGTTCCTGGGATACGGGAAGTGTGCAACGTTCTTGCACAACTTCATCAACCTCACCTACGATTGTCAAGTCTTCATAGCCTGCTTTTCATCTCACAAACCAGTACAAGTTTATCTTTTTTTACCTCTCTTTTCATTACCCGATTTAGATATCTTTTTGCTGCACTTTTGTGCCCCGTGCATTATTGTTCGGCTTCCGTTCCCTCCCGTCGGTTAATCACTTTTATAATAGCACTTTCAAACACCATATCCATACCTTTATCATAAGGCGACTGCTTGGGCTGTTTCTTGAGCCTGCATCGGAAACAGGCGTTAGAATAGGCTGATGAATATACGATAGACCTTGTTGTCTCTTGTGAGTTTTCACATTCTCGTCGCCTAGCCCTACGCGAGAGGTTAGCTTACGCGATATTTGCTTTTTGACACCTGCAGTTCTACCAGTCTGTGTAATACATTCGCTCAATCACGACACAAACTGTCAATATGGAACCGCTGGGACGGCAACAGGCGCTAGTAAATTCACATCATATCGTCCGCCATTGGCTACTTGAAGCCTCTTACACGCTGATCAACGATGACAAAAGCGGTCTGGCAAACAACCTCCGCATCACAGCTTAATCCCTGTATAGGAGGTCCAAATAGTTCCAAGGTGCTTGAATGGCGTTTGCGTCTGGAGACAACTATGCAGCCAGCCTAGCTTTTGCCTGCCGAGAATCGGAGCAGGGTTGGTAAGCTTTAAAACGCAAATTTCGTGGGGCTTTTGAGCCTATCATTAAGACCAAAAATGACTTTGAGAAAAGAGTGAAAAGCGCGGTGAGAAGGCCTTTGGGTTGGTACTTTGAAAACAGCTGGGAATATGACGAAAGTGTTGGTGGTGCTCGGTTGTTTGTGTTGTAGATTCACGTAAAGTGTAAATTCTGCGAGGGTGATGAGAGAGGCATACCAACGGGCGCTGCCAAGGATATTAACTTCAAGGCAAACGAAATCCAGTTCAGTTTCAAAGAGGTCCAGGTTGTCAAAAGGTCGGAGTCACAGCGAGCAAGACCAATTACAGTCGAGCGGCTATGTGATCATGTTGCTTATTCACATTCAACTCTATTAACATGCGACACTGGACTTACATATCAGTAATGCGTTGCGTTCACATGAAATCACTTCACGCGGGGATAAATCCTACGCCATGGTCGCAATCCTACACACATGTGCTGCGAAGATGGTCAAGGCTGGCGAACCTGATGATATGAGGCCTGATACCAGCTTTCACACCGAAATTACAAGATCAGCCCAAGTAATCAACAGCATGAAGAGGGCTGTCAAACATGCAATCAGTCAAACCACCTTTGAAATAGTATCACATTGATATGATACGTCCAAGACTTGGATGCCCGATACTAGCCACGCCATCATCACAGGTTTTTGGGAACACGCAATGCATTTGACTTGGCGTCAGATCATTGGATCACCATGTGGAAATTGGATGCGCTTTTTCTGCTTGTCTTGTTGATCCTCGCAAGGTAGGGCGAATACCATGATCTGGTCGAAGTCGTCCTATTCACTGCAATATTGTTAAACCACAAGTGATCGTAGCCGCCTTCGAGTGAAGAACAGAGCCCTGTGGTTGTGAGAGTCAATCAGTCTATGATTTGGACTCAAGCTTCTTTATATACACAATGAATCGAGGGGAGTGACAGTCTGTATCAGCAAGAATAGGCTTCATCCAGACAATACTGGTCAGGACACATGCTGTACACTTGGACTGCCATTTATATACAAACAATCCGTGGACAATCGAGAAAGGTGTGCAATCACCCCTCGGCGTTGGCATATTCTTGGATGTTCTGCGAAGAGTCCTTCGTGTCAGTGAGTTTAGGGTAAAGGAAAGGAAATCGTGAAGTCTTCATCTAAATGCCTATCAATTCGTAAAACGTACAGTGAAGAATTCCCCAGCCGCCCAGGGGTCATCGTTTGATGTGATCGTACACGTCGAAACGTCTTTTACCCAGATCTACCCTATATCAACCACCCGCCCAGCCCCCTTTTCATGAACGGAACGCCTCGTACTTTTCAGCCGTGTTTCTCTTCTCCTCTACCCGCGTAATTGTCTCCGCGTCATAGATATCTTCAAGAGACTTTCCACCCTTAAAGATCTCCTTCTCATGTCGAGTTGCTTCCTCTTTAGTCATCAATACCAGATCGTGAAGCTTCACTGTGGAACACTTCTGGATGCTTTTACCCTCACCCAATGTTGTGATACTCGGGCCGTTAGGCTTCTGCCACCGAATAAGGACCAGCTTTGTCGGGATACCAGTAATAGCGCTTCGACCGTTATAGAGCTCTTCGGAAAGGAAAGCCACATCACCAACGGTGATGGGCACTTTCAGACCTATTTGGTCGCCCTCGTTACCCAAGCGTGCCAGCTTCTCCTCATAGCTCTGCAATGTTGCCAGCATGCCCTCGTACATCTTGTCGCGGCCCTTGGCCGGTACATAATCCAGAGGATACCCTGTGATGCTCAGAATGACGTGGTTTGCGACTGTGAGGCCAAAAATAGCTGGCATGGTACCAAGTACAGGAAGAATACGAACACGGAAATTAGGCATAGCAGCGAGGTCGCCAACAGAACCTTTTTGAAACTCCTCTTCCGGTAGAGGCAGTAGCTCAGCTTTACCAACACCTGATGTTTCGGTAGAGTAGATAACTGGGATGCCGCTCGTGATACCCTTCAGCTTCAGCTTCCTTCGTGTTGCCCTTGAAAGCCCATCATCCTTACTAGCCCCAATATCTCCTACAATGATTCGTGTAGGATCGCTTTTACACCCTGCGCCCATGGCAGAGATGACTGGCAGGTTGTTCTTGTAGCAATATTCGAGAAGTGATACCTTGGTCTCTATATTGTCGATTGCGTCGATAACGAAATCAGGAGCACGTCCATCTTCGCTCCAGGGACGAAGCAAACGCTCTGCAACACCTTCATTGAACTGCTCCTGTCGTAGATCAAATTTTACCCATGGCGCAATCGCAATCAAGCGCCTTTCCAAGCACTGGACCTTGGGAATGCCAACGTCGGCCAGCGTAGCGACCGCATGTCGGTTGAGTGAGCTCAAAGTCACTTGATCAAAGTCTATCAATCGAATCTTCGACACACCAGAACGAGCAAGAGCTGCTGTGCAGTGAGAACCGACACCTCCACAGCCAACCACGATGACGAACGAGTTCCGTAGCTTATCAAGACCCTCATCTGTTAAGAATACCCGGTTCCTTGCCAATTGTTCGAGAATTAGCTCTTCATCGAAGTCGCCAGCCTGTGCTCGACGGGCTAGAGCCTGATTTCTTGCATCCTCCTTGTCAACTGGTGGTGCTGATGAGCCGCCAAAGTTATTTAACTGCAGTAAGTTAGCAATCACGTTTTTAGAGAGAATGAGGGCTTCTTGCAGGTTGAATATCGGGGTCATCGGCAGGGATTGAGTTCTTGAGTTCATATACTCTCTCTTCTCGCTCCAATGCTTGATAGCCAAGGAGCAGAGAAGCGGTAGTAGCTGCTGAGAAAACAGCGGCAGCAAAAAGCTGAAATCTGGGGTTCGAAAACGTGTCCGAGGATAGGAAGGAAGACATTTTAAACCATGATATAACGAAAGTAAAAAATTATCCCTTGCTCTCTCACCAACAGGAAATCTTGAAGATGTGCTCATCAAGCGTAGGCTCCAGATTTTCAAAGTCTTGGTAGACATTGATGTCTTAGTCAGCAATTTGTAGATCCAATTGGCTCAATTTTCCTATCACCTACATCAGCTCCTCATCATCCAACAATTGAGATGCTATCATTTTGACGAAAATCTTTAACTGATATCAGCTTATCTGTGATCATATCGAAATAGACGGGATACGCGATCAATAAATACGTCGGCGCGATGCGTCACCGGCTCGTTGGCCGTCATATCCCGGTTCTTACACCCAGAACACCAACACTTCGTACCCGACTATCATGCCACCGAACCTTCACACACTGCACACAACTCACCACCAATTCAAGACCGAACCTCCCCTTTCTCGCAATTCCAGTAACCACGAACGGCGTTAGAAACTTCACCACTGAGAGGAGACAATGGCTGAAGCACGAGGCTAAGCTGGCAGTACGGTACACTGCTTCGTTCTGGGGTCTATTAGCTTGTGTCGGCGTCATCTTGTTCTTTGTCAATGAAGAAAAGCTGGAGCAGGAATATCCCACGCCACACGAATGGGGATGGATGACAAGGAAGTTCTTAAGGGACTCAAATAACAGCAAGAACCCGAAAAATGGCGAAGTCAATTGGCCTTGGTCGTTCGAGCTGGCTCGAGGATTAGTGTTGAGATTGGAGGATCCAAAGGTTGATGGCCAAGGCGTTACGAAACTTACGGATAGAGTCGATCCTGAAGCGGAGATTCCTGGGGAATTTAATCCCTGCGACATCTCTGGCAAGAGCGAGGAATGGAGGAGAGGATACTTTGAGGCTATTATGCTCGCTGCCAAAGGCGCAGAGCATGTTGACGGCTGGGTTCGCGACCTTTCTCGCAACCTCATTTCACCCCCCGAATTTGTCATTGGGCCCTCAAATCCCAGACCTACGCCGATTCCTCCAGGCCAACCTCATGCACCCCGCGAAGAGGATTGTGAAATTGCTTATCCAAGCGCAGATAACTTCTACATGAAGATCCTGGGCACCAAGGGCTTTACTTCGCGACAGAAGCTCGAAGCAACACTCGAATATGCTAGTTACCTGGAATTCAAGAAACAACCTGAAGGCGCTGAGGCGCTATACCACTTAGCTCTCGCCGAGGCTACGCAAGGAATGGACATGTCACGGCCGCCTTACAACCCAAAGACATTCGTGCTTAATGAGAAAGCCGGCTTGCCCTCACAAAACGTTCTCGATGCCGTTACTGCCATGGCAAATTTCAAAGCCCGCAGCGGTAAAGTCGATGCAGCCCTCCCTATCTATCTCTCCCTTCTGAAAGCCCGCCGCTTCTTGCCGAACGACCCTCCTCCTACTGCTCAAATAAGGCCAAAGTCTCAATATGTCTTCGATAAGGTCGTCAAAACTTTCTCTCAGGCCGATTATCCACCTCCACCGCCAGATGGCACCCAGCCTCCCTGGCGCAGCCCCCATGAACGCTGTGAGGAGGCGTCTCTCAGCCTCTGGATCGGCGAGATTCTCTTTTCCACGTCATCTAAGGAGGATGGGCTCTCGTGGACACGTGACAGTGTCGATGCTGCGGAGGAGCAGCTACGCAACATGGATCTTTTGACTGCCGATAAGGCCGCAAAAAATACCTGTCGCGAGTGCTTAAGCGCAGGCCTTTCCAATTGGGGTAAAATGGTCAATAAGCTTGCTAGGGACGAAGAGCTTCGGCAAGCAAAGGCTGCTACACAGTCAGGTGTATTCTCCTTCTGGAGCGGCACCCCACCCGATGCTGAAGACCGGTGGACCGCAGAGGATGCTGTGGTTAAGGAGCGTGTGAGGAGGACGAGAGAGCTGATTGAGGACTTGACACCAGCCGGGCCCAATATAACCTCACTGTTCAAAGCGTAAAACATGTAAAACAAGAATTGTATAATATGGGTATACCAGCGGCTGCAAAGGACCTTGCTATATCTTTTTTAGCCACTGCTCGAGACTTGAGATTGGTTCTAGTCTACTTGTAATGAACAAGATATCCCCTTGTCATGTTGAGCTCCATTGATGATGGTATCTGCACTACATTCTCCTCGCACCCTCATCATTCGACGTCCACACAACCATTTGATCTTAATCCTCGTCAGAGTCGGAGTCAGGTGCCATGCCCGTCTCCGCAAACTTCTTCCAACGCCTCATCTGCTTGATTTGTTCTTGCATCACCTCTGGGTCAATGGTTGTGACCTCTGGCTTGCTTTCCTCTGGCATTTCACTCCACTTCTCATCGGTGATGTCTGCTGCGCGACGCCCTGCAACAGCCATATCAGGGTTGACGAAGTTGGGAGTCATAGCAATTTCTTGGAGATAAGCAAGAGCTGGCTCGAGGGCCTTTATGAGAATGGTTTCAGTGAACTGCTCTTCTCCGCTAGAGAAACAGGGGCAGCCAAGGGGTTCGATCAGGAGTGATGGGTTTCCTTCGGGCATAGCCAGAGGTGTATCGAGAGGCTCCTCTGAGATTAGATAGCCGCGCGTGCGCTGCGAAGATCAGTGATTTGCGAAACAATGGTCGATAGGGCTTGGGTGTTACCTGAGCTAGGAAGTCTTTGAATTCGGCATTGACGAGCCAATCCGCTGCATAGACAGTGCCCATAAAGAGCATACCGCCTAGCCGATTACCCCATTGTGCCCAATGCTTCTCGTTTTCAAAGAACTGCAAGACAACCTCACAGGTAGGCCCAACGGCAATGATGTCGACCTTTGCGTTCTGGTTGACTTCGAGAACCTTGTTGAAAACAGTTGTCATGTGCGCTAAAGGTGTCTCACTTCCAGGAATCTCATTGAGTTCCTTGAAGTGTCGACGTCCAGAATGCACCATACTTGGAAGTGGAATATCAGCAGCTGCTTCCACCGTGAGAGCGCGCTGTTCTTCAGGCCACCAGAATCGCTGGCCCATGTTGGCGAGGACGACACATGGAGGTTCTGGATCATTGGGGCTGGCGGTCTGCTTGGCGAGTGCCTGGACAACAGAGATCATGGTTCCTTTAGCAATTCCGCCAGGCCCATTTGCTACTCGACCGGCAATCCATCCTAGGTCTTTAGTAGGTTCGCCAAGGATGATGACAATGCGTGTAGTTTTGGCAATGTTGGGGGTGAAGAAGACGGGAGATTGCCGTTTGTTCTCAGGCATGAGGTGATACTTCTTGAGACCCTCTTTCTCTAGGCGATTGTGAACGATATCTTCTAGAGCCACTGTGACAGTTTCATTAGTATGGTACTGACTTCGGAGTTTCAGAATCACTTGCTGTTGAAATGGAGACGCTGGCGTTCATTGACGCGATCGTTCTTGCTAGTAAAGAACTTGTAGTAACAATCCGGGTTCTCAATAGATCGGACTTCATCCTCATCGTTCACAAAAAAACTTAGTATTCCATGTTAGCGATGCTTCTTAAAACAATCATAGGTGACAAACCCAAGATTAGCGAGACCTCTTGGAAAGGAGACATCCTTGGGAAGGCCTGACCACCCTCTGAGGTACATGGCGTCGGCTCGAAATGCCCCTTACAAGATACGAAGTTCTATAAATCTTGAGATGGAACCAATTCGAGATTTTGGATAGGTGGAAAGGGTTTGGAAGAAAGAAGTTGCATTTGGTAGGTGCTCGTGATTAAATACTCGGAGAAGAGTAAGGGGGGGGGGGGGTTATGGCAGCTGCACGCAGCCGGCGGAGATACTGATGCAATGCTACAATAACTGACAGAAAGCGAAGTGTTTGTACAAACAAGAGATTTGAATAGTATTTGATCGATTCTCGCGCCTCCCTTGTGTTTGTTCGACAGTCGGGATGCCCTCTTCCTGAAAGCAGTAACTGTCCCATTACCTGGCAGCTTGCGCAAACAGAATCTGGCCAACCTGCCAACCTAGAAGCTACTACAAAATACGGAATTCTTCAGCAGCGCTAACCATACTCCATTGTCGGCCGTCTTCATATCTTAGCAAAGAGTAGAGGTGGGATATCTATACGTCCATATCTTGAGCAAACACAACCAGTGCCTGAAACCAAACGCCGTCATTGATGCATTTCCTATATCCAAACTCCATGCCAAACGAGTATTTCCAAGAAATACAAAGTCAAAAACAAACACTCAAGCCAATCACTGATTGGGGCCAGGGTTATAACGGCTGCGAAAAGCCTGGCTGATGCTAAATCGGCTTCCTGCACCCCTGTTCATATGACTGGCCAATGCCTCCTCCAATGCAGATTGTGTAACTGAGGCGTCTAACGCAATATGGTGAGCAAACTATGTCAAGCGGGTGATGGACAACAGAGCAACTTACCGTCAAGATCACTGTAACTACTACCCATACTAGGCGTTCCGTCGCTACCCTCACGGGAGTAACCCTTGCTCTGATTGCCTGGGCTGCGTCCCGCCAATTCTGCAGTTCTGCGTGGTGAGAGAGGTCCGGGCGTCCACTGCTCCGTAATTTTATCTGACTTGTCCGGTTTCTGTACCATGGCAGCAGAGCTGGCTGAAGAGTCGGATGTATGAGATTGATGAATGGCCGACTTTCCATGAGGCCTGTGATGCCTTTTACCGGAGCTGCGCCCATCTCCCCTTAGCGTTGAGCCGAGATCCTGTGCCGAAGTCTGGTTGGAAGGAGATGTATAGGGCTGAAAGGCAGGCTCTGATTCGTCATCGTCATCTTCGTATTGGCCTCCATCAGGCTGCTGGAATCGAGGAGGTCGACGAATGATGCGAGATTGAGCGGGAATAGACTCGTCCTCTGATGATGTCGATGAACTGTCCTCCGCTGGGCCAGGCGACGGACTGCGTTCATCAGGTGCTGGCTCCGGCTGAGCTGCTCGATCGGGTGATCTAGAGGGAACTGATGATATTGGTAAAGATGAAAGACGACGTCGCTCGCCGGTCCGCGAAGCCAAGCCTGTTCCTGGTCGAGGGGAAGCTGAGCCTCCGGCCATGTCTCTCAAGACTGTAGTATTTGTCGATGTATTTCGCGTGACAACCGGCCGTATCGATGCGTTGAGAGGAGTGCCGGCACCACTTCCTGCCTCGGCGCGCGGCATGGGTGAGTCTCTTCGGATGGATAAGGCTGAATGGGTTCGTTGATGACCGGGTCCGGCGGAGTCGCTGCCAGGAACAGGCGATTGCACTGAGCCACGAACAGCGGCAGTAGCTTTTCGGACTTGAGCGCGGACTTGCGAAGCATGTCGTTCGGTAAGGTATGCAACTTGTTGGAGGAGGAAATCGACGGGTACTTCAAAGCGATCGGCACTGCACCTCAGATGAGTATTGCCTGTATGATAATTATGATAAAATCAACACCTACACTTCGTCCCCTTGCCTAAGTCAGCACCAATACATATACAAAAATATTGGGAATCACTTACAATCTATCTGCTTTTTGGCAGCTCCGGAAAGTATCTTCCATAATGCTTCATCTTTGACGGAGTCCCAGTTTACCTGTCATGCTTCTAGTTAGCTCTGCCATGAGTGCTCCGATACGCGCAAGGGCATGGACATGATGGCCTATGATTGAGTGGCTGTATTAAGAGCTTCGTACCGGTGGAGGGTCGACAAATTCACCCCGGGACATAGGTACCCGGACAAAGATAGTATATGTTGGCTCCGCCATGGTCTCACGATGGCTATTCGAAAGGATAGGTAGATGAAGAAAGATGAAAGAAGTAGGCAACAAGACGGAAACTCTAGGTTCATTGAGAGCTGTTGCAGGGATTCCGCGATCGGCTTATCGATAAGTTAGTTGCCGTTTTAGCGTGGTTGAGTGAAACAGCCAAGTTTGATCCATGAACATGAATCCACTACTCTCAACCTTCGAGTTTAACGTCACTTATAAACTGCAGGGGATGCAATCAACTGATCTGTTACGTCTTTTGTGTTTGTGTTTGCCCAATAAGTTTTTGGAGTGCATCCAAACATTAGTACATCTACCTCTTCATCCCACCAACTTCTTTCCTCTCAACTATTAGTGACACCAGCTAAGATATGCTTTTTCTTTCTCGGTATTCCTATCGTATTGTCATACCTTACTTGTTATCGCTTGGCCAACCCCGCTTGTATACGCCCACCAACCGGCTCAATTGAACGTGCTTTCTCATTTCAATTTTAGTTGTCTTCGCTAACATCCGTTGTCTTTTCTTCCAACAGCACTGAGCCGAAAAGGGTCCGGTATCCTCCCTAATACTGATATGAATCATACCATCAAACATTAACATTACTGTTCCTTCATTCATCCTCTTCGCAATCGCTTTGACAGTTTGTAACCTCCAAATTCGATAGTGCTTCCTCCAAGGTCAATCACTTGTTTTCCACAGACGCTTAATATGATAGCTGGCTTGAGGTTTGAATCGTTAAGATTGGCTGCTGATGTAGGCTTCTGACTTACAATGGCCGGATGTCCTCGGCCACGCAATTAATCTTATTTGTTATCACCAATGGGATTTCTGTAAATAAGTAGAATAAAATTTCCTGCTCTTTCTCCCTTGTTTTTAGGCTTCATATATAAACACGGTGCTTCGGTCATGGTTGTGTTTATGTATGAATAGTAATTAGATTGCAACATCTTGGGGAGTCGGATGAAGCACCGTCAAACGGTCATTAACCAAATACACCATGGAGCAGCTCGCTCTAGGGTAGCTCTTATGAGGGGCATCAAACTCTAGCGAGAGTTAGAAAGAGTAGGATTTGAAACAAGGTGCCTATGGAAGGATATGTAATCGAAATCGAAATGCTGATACCACACCCAATTTACTATGTCCTATCATCTTTCCAGGACTAAGTGCTTCGTAGAAGCTGTTCCCGCCCTTGTCTCGTCGTGAAATACATATATCGGTTCAAGTTGATGATTGCCGTAATTCGTTGACTCAGGTTACATTCATTGTTACCCTATAACTGAAAACGGATACACTAATAAACGACGAAAGTCTGATTACACCCAAACGGCACCTGATTGTCAGGTCGAAGCATCCTACACGACTCAGAGGATTTGGCATTATCGATGCTTGACTCATGAAAGCCAATATAAAGAGCATATCGTCAGGACCAACCCCCCCCTCGACCTTACCAAAGGCGGAAAGGGCGCTAAACGTCTGGTATTGGACGCCCCGCGATGACCCCGCCAAATTGTCTTTGCCTCACTACTTGACTTTCTATAGGAGTCCATCCAAGAATCGGAAAGCTTCCCCCATTCAATCTTTCACTAGCGGATGATTAACCGGGCACTTCTATGAAGCCATCTTTCCGGAAGTCTCACTCATTAGATTTCTTTCGCTTACATCTTTTATGTCACCATCGTTACAGCATCAAGCCATAGCTTCAAAAACGTATCCAAAGAGCTACAGCTCTTACATCATCGTATCCATACGTTATCGCTATCGTGTGAAATAACGATACAGCACTTGGCTATAAACAGCTCCAACCCTCCCCACCAGAGGCTTGGTTAGATCTGATTTACTTTTCCCGCAGCTTAACGACGGCAACCACATCGCAACCAGTCATACACCTCTCAAATTTGGCCAAGGCATCACCATGGTAGCTTCAGAACTCACCGCGTCTGCTAGAGCTATGCGCTCCACACCCGTCAGTAGTGATGAGTCGAGTTCGAGCTTACCCAAGCCCCTCGCGCCTTTGCATAACCGTGCGGCTGCTAGCCAGAGCCCATACATCCGGGACCAGGCTAAGAGCATGGTTTCATGGCAGCTTTTAGACGATGAGGCAGTCGAGCGTTCGCGCAAGGAGAACAAGCTCATCTTCCTGCATATCGGTTACAAGGCGTGTCACTGTAAGTCGTGTGATAGCTTGCAAGCGAATTCCGCCTTGCACTGATTGCTAACGGCCACAAGTTTGCCGACTCATGTCACTTGAGACTTTCTCTAACCCCGAGTCTGCCTCTGTATTGAATGAGTCTTTCATACCCGTTATCGTCGATCGAGAGGAGCGCCCCGACCTAGACGCCATTTACATGAACTACGTCCAAGCTGTGAACAACGTTGGAGGATGGCCTTTGAATGTGTTCCTTACACCCAATTTGGAGCCTGTTTTTGGCGGTACCTACTGGTTCGGGCCTGCGGGAAGACGACATCTCAACGATGATAGTGCCGACGAGGTTCTCGATTCTCTCACTATTTTTAAGAAAGTCCGTGATATCTGGACGGACCAGGAAGCCCGATGCCGAAAGGAGGCAACCGAGATTGTTGGTCAACTCAAGGAATTTGCAGCTGAGGGAACGCTGGGCACCAGGAGTATTTCGGCACCTTCAGCTTTAGGTCCCGCTGGATGGGGAGCACCGGCCCCGAGCCATGCAAGTTCCATTAAGGAGAAGGGCACTGCAGTCTCAGAGGAGCTGGATTTGGATCAGCTGGAAGAGGCCTATACCCATATTGCTGGTACCTTTGATCCCGTTTTCGGTGGATTCGGCTTGGCACCTAAGTTCCTGACACCGCCCAAATTGACATTTTTGTTGGGACTTCTAAAGTCTCCAGGAGCTGTTCAAGATGTTGTTGGAGAGGCTGAGTGCAAGTATGCCACCGAGATTGCCTTGGACACATTGCGTCATATTCGTGATGGAGCGCTGCATGACCATATCGGAGGCACCGGGTTCTCACGTTGCTCCGTAACAGCGGATTGGAGTATTCCTAACTTCGAGAAGCTTGTTACTGACAATGCGCAACTGCTCTCCCTCTATATTAGCGCATGGAAAGCAAGTGGTGGACGCGAAAAAGATGAGTTTCTGGACGTCGTTATTGAACTGGTCGAGTATCTCACCGCCTCTCCGATTGTTCTGCCCGAGGGCGGTTTCGCTTCAAGTGAAGCAGCCGACTCTTATTATAGACAAGGCGACAAAGAGAAGCGCGAGGGTGCCTACTATGTCTGGACCCGGCGCGAGTTCGATTCAGTCCTTGATGAGATTGACAGTCACATGAGCCCTATTCTAGCGGCATATTGGAATGTTAATCAAGATGGAAATGTCGAAGAGGAAAACGACCCCAACGACGACTTTATTGACCAGAACATTCTCAGGGTTAAGAGCACTATCGAACAACTAAGCACTCAATTCAGCACGCCCGTGGAAAAAATCCAAGAGTATATTGAACAAGGAAGACGAGCTTTGAGAAAAAGAAGGGAACAAGAGCGCGTGCGACCTGAGTTAGATGACAAAATCGTTGTAGGCTGGAACGGTCTTATTATATCGACTCTTTGCAAGGCAGCTTCAGCCCTGGAGACATTGAGACCAGAACAAAGCTCCAAGTGTAGGACCATCGCAGAGCAGGCGGCTGCATGCATCAGAGAGAAGCTTTGGGATAGCGCCGAGAAAGTCCTATACAGGATATGGTCTGGAGGACGGGGAAATACTGCCTTTGCAGATGATTACGCCTACATGGTTCAAGGTCTACTGGATCTTTTCGAACTAACAAAGAACCAAGAATATCTGGGGTTCGCTGACACTTTGCAGCGTGAGCCATCACCCTTCATCTCCTATTATACCAGCCGCTTACCATCACAGAAATCCAAATCTCATTGTTCTATGATACCGATGGTGCCTTCTTCAGCACTCAAACAAATAGTCCTCACACAATTCTCCGCCTCAAGGATGGTATGGACACATCGTTGCCATCAACAAACGCCGTTAGCGTAGCCAATTTATTCCGCCTCGCGGACTTGCGGTCGAATGACGATCTGGCAGCCAAAGCTCGTCAGACGATAAATGCGTTTGAGGTCGAAGTAGTACAACATCCTTGGCTCTTCCCTGGTTTACTCCAGGGTGTTGTCACAGCCAGACTGGGCGGGGAGAAGCCAAAATGAAATGTTGCATATAGAGAACCCAAAATGGGGGTTTGAGCTAGAGTATCTATGATCCCAGAAAATAAAGGGCACATGTCATCGGAGTCGGCACGAAGAGCCCAAGGCGTTCAGGGAAGGGTTGAACAATGAAAAGAGTAGTTCTAAATATCGCACAGCGTTTTGGAAACTAAGCTTTCAGATTAGCGGGATCGGCAATATGAATATAAACAGTTTTTGCCACGCTTTGAATCCTCATTGTCCAAATGTTATCAAATTTATCATTTCAGGGGTATCTAATCCACATCGGCCACCGGCCCCCTCCCCAAAATATCCAGTACGCTCGCTGAGCACAGAGGATTGACAAATACAGTGTCTTGAAAAGAAAAGAAGAAGAAATCATCCATGATTCTCTAGGCAGGGCATCTGCTTCTCCTTGTTCAAGATCTGGATGTATCTGCAGTGCCCTTGCGGTTCATCAAACCAGTAAAGAAGCTTTGCAGTTGCTCGTTGTCAAAGTCCTTGGCCATATTCGCAGCAGGCGTATCGACTTCTTCCTCTTCGTTGCTTGGGGAAGAGCTAAATGCATTGCGATCCTGTTCATGTCAGCTTCTTGTTCAGAGTAGTACAATGGCTATATCTTACCTTGAGACGCTGCAACATATCATCGGCATCGACTTGGATACCGCCCATATTGAACTGCACAGGCCCAATGTGCTCACTGATACTCTTCTCATCGTTGCCATAGTCGACATGTCGCGTGCTGCGAGCGATGGCATTGTCGTGGCCCTTTTCTGGCAACTTGGCCTTGAATGCTTCAAGAATCTTGAGTTGTTTCTCAAGAAATTCTTGGGTATCGTCACTCTCCACAGTAATCCACTTCTCGCCGTGCATGGCGTTCTCAACAACTGCAAGACCACCACTATTAGGATCACGACACCATCCCTCGTACCGAGCAATTGCACTCTTTTGTTTTCGGGCTTCTGCTTCCGCTTCGCTTAACTCATCTGCATCGTCAAAGTGCATAGACTCGAGGGGAGTGCTAATATCTTCGGACCATGAGAGCGAAATATGATCAGCATCAAAAGAACCGCCAAGGACACGGATTTTGCCCCATGAATCCCAGTTGGTAGGAACGACAATCTTGTCGCGGTCGATAACGTTATGCTTTAGTGGGTGACGCTTGAGAAGAGATGTGATTCTAAGGGTCGAGTGAATGAGAGAGGGTAGCTGGGAGGGCGTGTTTTGTGAGGTGTAGATGAGAGAGGCACCATCTGAAGAGTGTTAGCATGAGACCAGAGATTAATACCAAAATAGGTCAACATACGTCTCAGCAATATTGTTCGCAGATATTGCAATACTGTATCAAAGTCTGGCTCTTTCCAACCTTGGCTTTTTTCGAGAAACTCCATTTTTTGGGCCTGTATGTGTTAGTATACTTAGCACAAGCCGCGCAAGAAAATCCTTACATTCTGGCACACCACGCAGAGTGGCAGACCCAGAGGTTCCTCCCACTCTCCTGGGCCCAGGGGCAGTGCACTATCTCCATCGCCGCCGGTAGTCGTTGCTGAGGGTGTTCCATCTAAATTAGTTGCTGCGCCTCCTCGACCTCTTTCTTTCCAGGACGTCATGACTTCCTCCATGAGAGCATGTTGATCTTTATCGACCTTTTTGAGAACCTCTTGTATAACCTGAACCCATGTCCATATTTGTCGTAGCCAAAGATGCGGCTGTGACCAGTCTAGAAGGATGATAAGAGCAGTATTGGGGATCGTATCAGGGGTAAGGAGGGGCGCAACGAGAGATGCGAACTCGGTGGAAGGTTGAGAGAGGAAGTAGAGCGAAACTCGTGCCAGGGTATCTAGACCCGTTAGTACATCGTCCCGAAAGTAATCTGGTCGTGTATCTACAAACCGTCTTGGTCGGCATCGAGAACGTCGTAGTATGTATAGCCTAGCGCAAAGTTGTTCGCAATCGGCGGTATCTTAAGCCGGTCCGCATTGCGTTTTGACTCAGAGCTGGAGAGTGATTCGAGAAAGTCTCTTTGATGTTCGGGAGTGCCACCTGAGATTCAGAGGCCCATGATCAGCTCAAGCTCTTCGAAAGAACCGTTGGTTACGACATACCTAGGACGATGAGGTTCTTTTCCGGTAGTCGTTTGCCGCTCGCAACAGACTCTAGCATAGATGTCCAGAGATCCTTCTTTTGTTCGCCATCCCGGCCTTCAGAATCTCCTGAACCCGTTGTATAGATCGACACTCTGTTGGTGTTGCCCGCCATGATCTCGGTTGTTAGGTCACCGAGCTCGCTGGTCAACAAATTGCCGGATAATATTGCGGTGTGTTAGGTCATGAGTAGGTCGTCTATCGCAGAAAGCGCCAGAGAAATTGCGGCAAGTCTGCCTCAGATCGACGTCTCAATAGAGGGACAGTACGCGTTTGATGTTGATTCAATAATGTTAAAAGGAGATTTAAGGTTGTCGTAAGGGCATCTTCACTCTACGTACAACAACGGTAGCAGGGAAGACGATGCAAGCTCTCGGTTCGATCGTGAGTGTCTCAATCGTCGATAATCGATTCCAGTAAGTCGCTTGAACTTCCTGGACAGTTTGTGGTACGTAGATATCGTCGACCGCTGTCTTTCATGAAAGACGAACGTGGCCAGGGTTGCCATGTACCAATTCAAGGATTGGCACTTGGACAACACCCCGTCATTTTAGCGTTCGGTCCGGAAATTGTCCCGCCATAAAAGAGCTACACGCTGTAGCTTTAGCGCACGGACTCCCTGAAGCTTCAGTGGCCTCTTGTATGTCATAGAACTTAAGACCAGAAAATCAGTGCCCGGGTTAATAATAGCTAGTCAAAGAGTCCGCTAATTTTACATAAAGTTGTTTTAGCATTTTTGTCATTTCGGATCGAAGTGTCTCTCCCATCCCCGTTCTGACGTTGAATGCGACTTCACTACATATTTTTTTTTTGCGACATTGACAAGTTTGCGTAAAAAGCAGCAGAAAATCACATCATGAATAAAATACGCGCAATTCAGGCGCTTAACAAGAAAGAGATTGAAAACGGAATGTGAGTATTTGGAGTCTCCCAAATATTTCCAGAACGCTGCTAACAGACGCGCCCAGAACCCCAGAAGCTTCGTGGCACACAGACTATCGAGACACTGCTTACGTCTACTTTGGCGGTCTTCCTTACGAGTTATCCGAAGGCGATGTAATAACGATCTTCTCACAATTTGGGGAGCCTGTATTCGTGAAGCTGGCCCGCGATAAAGAGACTGGCAAGTCGAAAGGGTTTGGTTGGCTCAAGTATGAGGACCAGAGAAGTACCGACCTAGCGGTTGACAACCTCGGCGGAGCGGATATTGGCGGTCGCCTAATCAGTGTCGACCATGCGCGATACAAGGCGCGGGATGACGAGGACCCTGAAGAGTTCAAGGTCGGATGGGAGGACATGCTCAGGCGAGAGGGACAAGCGCTGTCAGAAGATGAGAATAGCGAAGAGGAGGAGGCGAAGCGACCAATGCTACCAGAAGAGCGAGAACTTGCGCTTTTAATGCAAGACCATGATGATGACGACCCCATGAAGGGCTACCTAATCGAGGAAAAGAAGAAGGAAGTTGAGGAGGCACAGCGCAAAGCAGAGAAAAAGGATCGAAAACACAAGCACAGACATCATCGGTCGCATCGATCGAGGAGAGATGGAAGCGAAGAAGATCGACACCGTAAATCAAGACGAGACGAGACACCCGAAGGCAGAGAGGACCGACACCGTGACAGGGATTCCCGAAGACACAGAGATGACGACCAAGGTCGAGAGAGGAGGCGGGATAGGGATAGGGACAGTCGGAGGGAGAGAAGAGATGACGAGGAAGGCCGTGGTCGTGACCGAGATCGAAGGAGAGACCTTGATCGAGAGCACAGAAAGTATAGGGACGATGATGAGGAGGATTCACGACACAAACGTCACAGAGACGAAGATCAGGGGGAGAAAAGATCAAGAAGACGTAGTAGAAGTCGATCGCCACGACGGCGCGACGATTGAAAGCACATCATGCTGTAATAAAACATACCACTCGGACGAAGTAGCTCTACCTATCCTGAACACCTCAAAACGCCCATCCCAGTTGCCCAGCATTAATAGTCGTATCCCTTGTGAACATTAGCTTGCCTTGCGGTGTAGCCTCACTTGGTTCATGTGTTGCCCAAATAGCGCTTCCAGCCTTCCCTTACGCAGTGTCGTTTGCCATCTTCGCCGTCAACAATT
The DNA here is from genome assembly GCA_002980515.1 of Fusarium burgessii. Lineage (NCBI taxonomy): Eukaryota > Fungi > Ascomycota > Sordariomycetes > Hypocreales > Nectriaceae > Fusarium > Fusarium burgessii. The sequence goes on along the minus strand of PVQA01000063.1, from coordinate 74,860 downwards.
ATAAATTTCTCCCATCGTGCATCATGTCCAGCTCCTATAACCACAAGACTATCATCGCCGATCCAGCCAATGACACCTTTTGGTGGTCGCGATGTTCCTAGGACGGTGCTCTCTGAGAATGAGATCCCCCCTATAGCAGCTTCATCGCCAGCCTCGAAAGGTGCTGAACTGAAGGAGTAAACATCGGAAAAGACTCGAGGCATCAGTGGAATCTTGCTGAGAATGCCCCACTTCCCCGTCCCGTCTCCGGGGTCTGATCCAGAAGCGCCGAGCTGTTGACTCCGGTTCATTCCTGGCTTGCGTGGATGTGGCACGTCAAATATGTGAAGGGTTGACTTATCAGAGGTACAGGCGAGCATTGTTCCACAGGGTGAGAAGGCGAGTGAGAAGATAGTCGCAGGATCAATGCCACGTCGAAGTTCAGCAAGTCTTGCACAGTTGCTTGTAGCGTAAACACGGATTAGTGTGCCTGTTTCGCTTGCACTGGCCAGAAGCTCGCCATCTGGGCTCAAAGCAATGGCTTTGAGGGCCGAAGAGTGGGCCGGAATGATGCTGACATTACCAGTTGCCAACTCAATAAGTTGTATTTGCCCAGCAGTTCGGCCGGGAAAAGCGAGCTTCTTCTCGGAAAGACAGCAGAGGCCAAGGAGATTATCTGCGGTTTCATAGACGTGGAGTAGATCTGGGGGTTTAGCAAACGAGTAGACGCGAACGCTATTTTGCAGAACAACAGCGATGCGCTCTCTACCCAGTTGAACACCGCGGACTGCTGTTAATGCTGTTATTTCTAAAGCAACCTTCCCCTTCATATCGTCCCATATTATAGCCTGTTTGTGGGTAAGTGAGAGCTCGTTACAGTTCCATGGTGGCCTACCTTGTTCATGGCAAACTTGGGCGACCTGCCGCCACCAACCAGAGCAAGGTAGTTGGTCATACCCATCATCTGAACAAGGCCAATGCCAGCGTTGAAGTCTGTGAGGCTCTGAGCATGTGTACACATAAATCTTATATTATAGGCATACCTCTTGAAGCCTTGAGAAGGCATGACTTTGTGTGAAAGACTGAGGTAAGTGTTAGTGGTGTTGTATCTATGGGTTCGTAGAGGATGACTTACTGCAGATACCGGAGCCCAGGCCCACAGCAAAGCAACTCGCATCGTTATTAAAGGAGACAGATAGAACAGCCTCAGTGCTAGAGGCCTCGATCGGCGGTCGTACATTCATGATGAATGAGTTGATATGTGCAAGTTCAGCCTAGGCCTACGGATCTAGAGTTTCCGGCGTGAGAGCTGAGAGGGGTAAAGCTGAGGTGAACGTGATGTTGTTGTTGAAGGCCAAACTCGGAAATAACAAATATTTGATGAAATGTACGGATCAATGTTACCATGAAATGAAAAACATCATCTTGGAGGCTCTGAACCTTATGTGTTGATCATGTAGGCTTATTTGATGTCGCTTACAGATCCACCAGTTATGGGTAGAGCTGGTGGTACCTGCGTAATGGAGGAACTTGTATATTAGAGCGCAAAAGGGTGTCAGGAAATACGAGACTGTGTTAGAGATCTATAAATAAATAGAAAAATTAACAGAAAATAGTGTATTTATACCATAAGCGGGAACATGGATAAGTTGTAGTGTTCGTTAGAGATACTTTTGTTTGTCTCTGTTTCATCCACTGGACAACTCGAGCCGAGTCACGGTACCTAACAGCCACAGTTGTTGTAGCCAGCCACTCATATTGTTAATTCATTGTGGCTCAAGGCATACCAGTACCCTCAGAGCACAAAGACACAAGACTTTGCATCAGAGACGAAAATAAACTACCTAGGTCAAATGGCCGATTAAATTACGCTTGGTCATCCTAAGCTTATCTTAGTATTTTGTCATTAGGTTTAACATCCAACTTAAGTTCTCTGACCTCCTCTGGAGCAGAGTACCCAAGAGACAGAGAACAGCATCACGTGATGAAACAAAACAATGAGCTCTGATTGAAGCAAGCGCCACATTAAGGCTCGTGAGTGCCCGCCAAGTGGTCCCTTGGGCGGGAAGGCGGTCTGGCTTTATACGGTGCTAAGGGTGTCTGGCAGGCAAGGGAAAGTGTGGATTTTGTAGGGGTGCACCTCCCCTCTGCTGGCATTTGTTAGCACTGGCACTCTACCTTAGCTTAGGCACTTCCCCCTGAATCTCACAGCAGGAACGATTGGCCAGGTGTGAAATTGCCCATACCCCTTGAGCAACCAAGTCCAACCCGACCCGTATCCTTCTCTCCTGGCTCCTAGCCTCCTTTAACATTTTCCCCTTGGTTCAGGTTCCCCAAGTTTCCACTTCAACCACCGCAAAACCATACTCGATTTGAGTCGTTGTTTGACGTTGGTGCCTTCGACCTATTCCTGCCGTATCTCCTCAGCTTCACCTTCAATTTCATCGCGTCTTCCCGAATCCAATCTTCAAGATGTCGTCCATGGGCGTATGTACTATCTCCGTCCGGTCTTGTCGTGTGGATGCCACCGCCGTTAGAGCTACCGTTTCCGCATGATTCCACTGACCAAACCTTTCACGCGCCTACCGTTTATATCTCAGCTAGCTAACTCCTACTCCCCAATAGAAGATGATCCGTCGAAAGAAGAATGTCAAGAAGGGTATTCAGTTCTGCTTGATGGTTTGCGGTGCTTCAGGCACTGGTACGTGGCCCCTTGAGAGAGACGCTGCGACAACCGCTACAATGTCCTCGCCGCGATGTAAATAATACAACAAACTCACAACTGGACAGGCCGTACTACCTTTGTCAACACACTCTGCGGAAAGAGCGTACTCGATCACAAGGAGTCTGACGATGCTGGCAGCGCGCACGTTGAGGATGGTGTTAAGATTAAGCCCATCACCGTCGGTGCGTACATCCAATTGCCTTACTAGCATATACACAGTACTAATTGGATATTAGAGCTCGAACTTGACGAAGAAGGTACCCGTATCTCTCTTACCATTGTCGATACTCCCGGCTTTGGTGACCAGATTGACAACGAGGCTAGGTAAGCTAGTATTGCAGCTCAGCTTCTTACCCTTCAACTAACCCAATGTCAGCTTCTCAGAGATTGTCGGCTACCTCGAGAGACAATATGATGATATTCTTGCCGAGGAGTCTCGTATCAAGCGTAACCCTCGTTTCAGAGATAACCGAGTCCATGCTATGCTGTACTTTATCACTCCCACCGGTCATGGGTATGTTTGAGAGGCTCCCAAATTCTTCTGCTTCGACTAATATTTGCAGCCTCCGAGAACTCGATATTGAGCTCATGAAGCGCCTCGCACCCCGCGTCAACGTGATCCCCGTCATTGGCCGCGCCGATTCGCTCACCCCCGCTGAGCTTGCCGAGTCCAAGAAGCTGGTTATGGAGGATATTGAGCACTACCGCATTCCTGTCTACAACTTCCCCTACGATATCGAGGAGGACGACGAGGATACCGTTGAGGAGAACGCCGAGCTCCGTGGACTAATGCCCTTTGCCATTGTTGGCTCCGAAGAGGTTGTTGAGATTGGCGGCCGTAAGGTTCGCGCTCGCCACTACCCCTGGGGTGTTGTCGAGGTTGACAACCCTCGTCACTCCGACTTCCTCGCCATTCGATCTGCCCTGCTTCACAGCCATTTGGCTGATCTGAAGGAAATCACCCACGACTTCTTGTACGAGAACTACCGTACTGAGAAGCTGTCTAAGAGCGTCGAGGGTGCTTCCGGAAAGTAAGTGTTAACCAGAATCTAGGACATTGACCACAGCTGACATGTTTTTAGCGCCGATAGCTCAATGAACCCCGAGGACCTTGCCTCTCAGTCCGTCCGCCTCAAGGAGGAGCAACTCCGACGAGAGGAGGAGAAGCTGCGCGAGATCGAGCTCAAGGTGCAGCGCGAGATCAACGAGAAGCGACAAGAGCTGTTGGCTCGCGAGTCCCAGCTTCGCGAGATCGAGGCCCGCATGCAACGAGAGGCTGCTTCTCAAGCTACTGGCACACCCGAGCCCAATGGCGAGGAGCAACTCAACTAGACCTATTACTTCGCATTCTAGGTCTTTTGCGGTGTTTTAAAATGCGACGTTGGACTATTGTCTATTACTGGCGTTGGTTTTTCCTCTCCCACGACTGAAGAGAAAGATGAGAATATTCCCCCTGCTGCTGAACAATTGAGTTGTCGTTTTCTTTTTTCTTCGCCGCCCTGCTTCACTCATCAGACGTCTGCTATTCTTTAAACGATTGTAGGCATGCCATCCAGAAAGGATTTCTGTGGAAATCCGGTGGTGGGCGGCTACCTATTGTTTGGAAGCATTCTCAAGGGAGGGTCATTATGTATCTGGCTGTTGTAGGGACGCAGCGTGCGGGGAGTGTCTTGGGTGATGAAGACGCCCTTGCGCTACGATAATGCATGCAGACGACTGGCGGATAGGACATATTACCGTGTCCTGGTGCCATCTTGTGGTCATATTAGACTTGTATTGGGCGTACATCATTGCCCATTCTTGGGCGACACAACCTTGATTGTTTCTTTTTTCTAGTGGCCTTCTAATGCTGATATCAAATAAATTCAATATTTTTTGTAATACGATTGCTGAAACTATTGAACTCTCCCTGTGAAATCCTGTTGCTGAGAAACAACCATGGTCTCGTGGTTTATGATGACTATCAATTATCCTGTCCTAAGTATAAGCTGTTTAAACAGCCTAATCAGTGTATAATAGAGGAAACAAACTTTCTCCAAAGAACGCTAAAGCCTGTGACTAGGGAAGCCGTTCGTGACACAAATTAAGATATCTCTTGAATCAGACACTGCTCGCATAACACAATCTTGGTAGCATAGGGGTGGAAGTTAAGAACCGAATAATCGGTCTATAGCTATTGCGTCTACGCCTTGATGAACTTTTACAGGTCGACAGCGCTTAGTTATTAGACTGGCTGTTGAGGATGCGCAGAATAGCGAGAAAGAGGTTGATGATATCGAGATAAAGGCTGATGGCAGCGGCAATCTCTTCCTCAACATGGTGATGGCGAAGGACAAGCTGGGTGTCGACCAGGATGTAACCGCTGAAAATCAGGGCAGCAAGGCCGCCGTATATAAGCTCACCGGTAGAGCTGTAAGGGAAGAACATGGCCATGAAACTGAAGATGACGAGACCCCAGAGAGCACCGAAGAGGTAAGGCATCCACGAGGTGAAGTCGTACTTTGTCTGGCAGGCGAAGAGAGTCAAGAAGACGAAGATTCCGGCAGTAAGAACAACTGCGTTGAGAACGATGGATGTCTTATAGAATGATACGATAACAGAGATAGTGTAAGCCTCGGCGAGAGTGAAGAGCGAGAGGAAGAGAAGGTTGGTCGGGTAAGACTTGCGCTTCCAGTAGGTCAGACCCATGAAGATCATGGCACCGAAGAGCTAGGACTGTTAGTACTCCATGTTCGTGAGGTTGCTACTCAGTGGAAACTTACCGAAGCCCAAACAACACCGGGGTGGCCCTGGATCCAGTCCTTGTAGCCAGTGCTAAAGAATGTGAGGCTGCTCACTCCAGCAGTGGCGAGGAGCTGAACGGTGAGGATGGTGTAGACCTTGCGAACAAATTGGTTGCGAATATCAACGGTAGCCTCAGCCACGGAGCCGCCAAACTGGACATCATGTCAGTACTTCATCATCAATATTGCACTAAGTGTATCTATTCCTACCTTGAAATCATCGGGGAGGTTATCCTCGCTATCGCGGGGCACACCAAAGAGACCCTGAGTCTCATCGCGAGAAGCCGAACCCTCAGCATAGGCGGGGGGCGCGTGGGTGTAGTCGTCGGGGTCGCTCTGAGGAGCTGGCTGGTACTTGGTGTTGGAAGCCATAACGGCGATAGTGTGCGTGCGTAGCGAGAAGATCTTCGACCGTGGGCGAGTTGAAAGAAATGAAAGAAGAAAGGTGGTTCAAGGAGGCGTCGCGGCAGGGCTGGGTTCGAGGTTAAAAAGGTTAAAGTGATGGAAACTTCGGGTCAGTCATCGATGATGCGAAGCCCATGAGGAAGCGCTTGGGGAGGTCATGTGGGGGATTGGATGGGGAAAGTGTGGCGTTTTAGGCAGCTCGGGAAAGGGTGGCGGTGCAAGCTATGGCGTCAGCTTGATCTAAATGTCCCCATTCAAGTTTGTAGAAACCTTATCAATACCTATGCTAGATAGACCTATGCAATACATCAAAAAAACATCATATTATTCTTATATAGTTTGAGGAAATATAAGTACTTTCTCTGTAACTAATATATATTCTCGATAGATATGATAAAGAATATATGCTTTTTCTTAAGGCAACTAACGTTAATTTTACCTATCCCTCTCTTTTCTTACGACTTGATGAACAAGGTAAAGAGAGTGTGATTTTATAACTCAGATAGCTTGACTTCGGGTCTTCACTTTCAACTATCCACTTATACCCAAGAAATATTTTGATAAGAGATCATAGTATAATATTGAACAAGAGAAATTCCCAACTAAATCGATAGCCTTCAAAGACGAATTGGTCTTTTAAATCACGTGGTTCTTATAACAAGCCGCTTTCAAAGGCACATAACATTCATTGTAGAATTCTACTGTGTAAGCAGTGTGTGCCATGCAGAACTTAAACACATCTGAGTGATCATTGATCTAAGAACCTGGGACTCGTATGGCTCAGAATATTAGGGGAGACGATTATCTAACGGCAGTTTCTGGCACAAGACAATAAGTCGGCGGATGGTATTGCGGGGTGAGTAGCATGATGCTATGCGGTTTTTCCTTCGTGACCAACAAGGGGAGTACAGCATTACTCTCATCCGGCAACTTTATCTGTGGAGTATGACTCCGCAAGGTTGCAGTTTGCTGTGGAAGTCGTTCGAGCTGTAGTCGGCAGATGAAACGCATATCAGATCAACCAGGCTTCGTTCTCATGCTCGGCTTGTTAATTATAGTGTACAAAGTCGAACGGGGTGCACTGAGAATGCATTGCCAAATAGCTATACTTCGTCAGCGGATAAATAAACCGAAGATAATTTTGATTGCTTGTATGGACAGGGGCATGTAAGGTGCTTTTGAAACAACACCCCTCAACTGGTCCGTCTCGTGTTGAAAAGACGGTGGAGGATCAATATTTTAGAGGTTCAAATAAGCTAACACTGCATGTGCATGATGGCTGCTGTCGTTCCAAGAAATCTCTCTTCTCCTCACCAACGATGCAGCTACTTAAGCAAGCTAAGTTATTAGATGGGAAATCTTTGAATAGAAGTGACAAGGGCAGAGTTGAAGAATCAAATCATCCATCTCAATTTCAGCCTGTGCTTTCGTACCGAGGTTGCATGACACCACCTGAATTGGCCAATCGACTCGGAGGAAATCATCATCAGCCCAGAAGATGCAGCCAGCGGGCTCCATAGCGGGGGATAAATCAATCAATGAGAGACCTAAACTTGGACTAGGTTCTCTGGAAATAACAACTTGGCTTGCAGATGCGCAGTGCGAATCTATATCACACGAGAATGACATCTTGAGTGTATGAAATTTGGTACCTCAATTTTTTTTTTACTTTTCGCTTCCACTCTTCCCATCAAACCAATGCGAAAAACTAGGGTTTACGGGAGCGAGCCGCCACTGGCCCGCATGTAATTGGCACAAATAAAAGGGGTAATTCGGTTACTGAACCAAGAGAGATCTACGTTGCAGTTCTGACGGTCCTCACCTCAGATTAGGTAGGGTGCTAGCCAAGCTAAAAGCTTAAGAAACCTTGGCTGTCAATAAAAGAACAAGATGGAGAGGGGCATTTGAATAAGGGGACCCGAGAATGGTCTCTTCCCATTGGTTCATTCTCAATCTCAACGAAATGGAAAGCTTTGAGCAATGGTGGCTGGGCCCCTTCCGTCCCCTGGAGCTAGGGCCATTCCACTTAGTCCAGGGCCATCTAGAATCTCGAAATTTCCTTGCTTGAATGAGCCTGGGCAAGATAGAAAGTGACAGTAGTTAATACCTGTTTGTTTCTACTGGTGGAGGGTGACATCTATCCACCTTATTCTTATTCGGAACGGAATTGCTCAAATGGATACGGGTGTTCTATTTGATGCAGGGATGAAGGAGGACAAGCGCCGACTGAAGACTGCCATTGCAGTGGCATGGCATTGGGATGCGCAAATCTGATCTGTGATTGTTTGATAAACAAGGTGTTTCTGTTGAACCACTTTGCAGGCCAGAATAGGAGAAACAAAAGCCAATTGACCTCAATTGAATAGATGAACATCCCGTGAAGCTGTGAGAAGTATTATTTTTAATACCTTGCAGTGATAAGTAGACATTTCCGTGAATCAATCATTAGATCTCCTTTTGATCAACAATATTTCAGCACATCACTGCAGTCCAGCTGCACCTCTTCACTCACCGCCTTCAAAATGCCCGCTGTGGGGTGGGGCACACTTCTCCCTCAACAGCTCTGCAGGACGGTACGTACAGTGGACACCCTGGCACTGGGACTGACTGCCCGGTTTGCCTACTCCCCGTAAAACACCCCCGCTACCATGGGTGTAGTGCAGCGCGCTACCCCCTATGAGCGAGCCTCTTGAGAACCAGCCAGTTCTTAAGTTAATTCTCGGGGGTTCAAAATTCATCGGGATCCCATTCTCTCAGGTTCCTTTGGCTGCCCGATCCTTGAACTTTTCCTCCTCCCTTTCTCCTCTCCTCCTTCTCCTTCTCCTCCTTCATACCCGTTACTTTAGGCATTGTATTTGCTCATCACTGTATTCAGTTTGGTTTGTTGAGAACGGAAGCTTTTGGTAAACTACAACGGCTTTTGCTCGACACTTTATCAGCTGCGCGCAACCTCGAAAGTGAAAAAGCGACAGGGAATCTTGCTTAACTTTTTGATCTGGATCTCGATTTAAGCTTGCATCGCTATATCATTTCGCCGACCGTTTCATCCCCGCCTTACGAGAATAATTCAGAGTTCAGACACTTCGACCTGATCTCTTTCAACTCAAACTTAACTCCCTGATCACTCGCTCTCCCCCAAATTTCCATCTTTTTTTTGTGGCCTGCGACTCCGACTCGCCGACCCCTCCCTCCTTCCGCCTACCCACCAGCCAGCCACAGCTCAACGCCTCTCTACCAGGTCTGGGCTAAGATAAGACAAAGGACACACCATCCTCTTATACGGGACGGAGCGAAAACCGCACGAGAATACAACAATTCTGCCACGGGCGCTCAACGATGAGCGGCGATCCAGTCATACAGGTCGAGGACAAGATCGTCCCTGGACCTTCTGTCACCAGCGAAAAGACGGCTGTAGAGGAGACAGTGATTCGACAAGATGTGACTCTTATTACAACAACATCAGACGAGGCTACAGAGCCAAATTCAGCCTTGAGCGGTACCGCCAATCCTACTTCACCTACCAGTGCTGCCCCGCGGCCACGGCTCAAGAAGGACAACAGCACACCCAACATGAACGGGCCCCTCTACATGCAGACCGCCGGTAACAAAACTGTGCTTGTCCGCCGACTCAAGCGCAAGGAGGAGAGCACCTGGAAGCATCTCTCGCGCTGGTTTGTCGAGAACCAAATCGGTACGTTACTCTCCAACCTCCTCTTTTCTTGCCGATCATGGATTGTGAGCGAACGAGCGATGTCGTGGGGGTGTCAACTGTCAAGGGTGTCAAGTCAAAATCTGGATCTGTCCCTGGTTAATGACATTTTGGGAATGGTGTCGCACCTCAGCGGCACCCCGCGTGGCACGGTATCCCTACAGTGTCATCCCAGGTTAAGGTTCCTACGCTGTTATGCTACGCTACGCTACCTAAACGCCTCGCTCCATGACATGACAGGTTGATCGCCTGCTGGTGTGCGTCCGTGGGTGTGCACTGATTTGGACATCTTATTTTGTATTGCCGAACTCAAGCTGACATCGGATTTCCATTTTAGGTCTCTCTTTCAATCTCCTTGCTCTCATCTTTCTCGCCCAGAGTTTCATTCCCAAGGCACGAGAACACACTCACAAATTCTTCCATCTCAGCTACTACAACTCTCAGTCCGGCCAGTATCGCATCGGTTACGATGATGCCTATTTCATCACCTTCTGCATTATTCTCTTTACTGGCCTTCGCGCCGCCACTATGGAATATGTTCTTGCACCCATTGGTCGACTTCAGGGCATCAGCAACCGCAAGAACCTGACCCGGTTTAGCGAGCAAGCTTGGCTCATGGTGTACTATACTGTCTTCTGGCCTTGGGGAGTGGTAAGCCTGATAATACTCAGAAGTGCGAGAAACATGCGCTGACGTTTGAATTAGTACATTTACTGCACTTCCCCCCACTACATGAGCATGGAGAATCTCTGGACCGACTGGCCCAACCGCGAGCTTGACGGACTCATGAAGACCTATCTCCTTTACCAGTGGGCCTTCTGGCTGCAGCAGATGATTGTCATTAACATTGAGGAGCGCCGTAAGGACCATTGGCAGATGTTTACTCATCACATTGTCACCACCGCTCTTATCTTTGCCTGCTACGCTTACCACCACACTCGTGTCGGCAACTTCATCCTGGTTATCATGGATGTTGTTGATCTGTTCCTCCCTGTAAGTTGCCTTGGTTCGCATCATCAGTTGCCCCGCTAATTTCATTCAGCTTGCCAAATGCCTCAAGTATTGCGGCTTCAACAAACTCTGTGATGTCATGTTTGGTCTCTTCGTTGTTTCATGGTTCTTTGCCCGCCATGTCTTGTACATCGCGGTCTGCTGGTCAATCTACGCCGATACTCCCCGGATTATGCCAACTGGTTGCTTCAAGGGAAATAACGAGAACATGGTTGGTCCCATCGACCCTCCAGCTGGCTGGAAATATCTAGTCGACCCTTTCATCAACCCCGAAGGCCTTGTCTGTTATAACGAGACCATCAAGTGGAGTTTCCTTGCTCCCCTCCTCTTCCTGCAGGCCATCACTATCGGCTGGTTTACCATGATCGTTCGCGTCATTATCAAAGTCCTCAAGGGAGGTGATGCTGAGGACGTCCGAAGCGACGATGAGGGAGGCGAAGAGGAGGAGGAAGAGGAGTTTGTTTACGAGGAAGCCCAGCCTCTGGAGGAGGAAGTTGGTGTCGAAGAGCTCGACCTCCGCAACTGGGAGCGCCGATCGGGCGTTAAGAAACAGGCCAGCAGTTCAGGAGTCAGCCTTCCCGGCCACAGCGATCGAAAGGAGTTGCTGGGCCGTATTGGCTGCGAGAAGCAGGTCGACTAGACGATACTATGGGTTGGGAGTTTAACGGCATTTTCCTCGTTCCACATCCGAGTGATGCTCACATTTTTGAACCTTTTTTTTTTTTTTTTTCCACTTTATGTTTGGGCTTACATTAGGAGGGGATATCTTGCCCTCTATCTTGATCACAACGATTTGGTAGATGGGAGCTAACGAAAATCAATTGAGGCCAGGAACCTCGTCAGGGTCTGCATTGGAGAGCTCCGCTAAGGAATAGACGGCCGCCATTAGAGATGACGATTGCTTCTTTGCAACGAAGACAGAAAAAAAAAGTGCTTTTTGACGATTTCTAAGGGCTTTGGATGAGAACCCTTGATCATCTGTCTGCTTGGCTTTGTAAGGGAAGAAAGATAGCCCATTTGCGAATGATACCTCGGTTATAACTGTCAATGCAATGAATTTACTTTAACTGAGTCCCTATCACTGTGCCTTAGGCCCCTCGTCTCCGAGTATTTCCTTCGCGTACTCCTTTAACTTGTACTTCTGCACTTTGCCACTTGGTGTCTTGGGGTACTCATCAATCCAGAAAATGTACTTGGGCACGAGATGCTTGGACAGTTTTGTCGCAACCCATTGTCTTAGCCCGTTTCTTGACAAAGTCCCCGGCTCTTCAGCGTTTGCTTTGTCGATGGGCGCCTCCTCTACGTCTTTCATGTGATCCAAGGGTGTCCATCCGCGCGCCGGGATGACGAACGCAGCAACTGCTTCGCCATATCGTTCATCGGGTACTCCCACGACACTAGCTTCTCTTACGCCTTCATGAGTAAGAAGACAGTCCTCTACTTCTAATGGATGGATGTTCTCTCCGCCACGGATGATAAGGTCTTTAATTCGCCCTGTGATCTGTACGTAGCCTTGCTCATCCATCTCAGCTTCGTCACCAGAGTACATCCATATCGTTCCATCCTTTGGATCCGGCTTACGGACTTCAGCCGTTCGTGCCTCATCTCCGTGGTAGCCCTCCATCACAAGATAGCCTGCTGCGGCTAGCTCACCCCTCTCTCCAATGGGCAGAATCTTGTTGTGATCAAGAGGATCGACAATCTTGATACCTGTGTGAGGCATGACACGGCCAATGGATGAAGTTCGTTTTTCGAAAGGATCTGAAGGGCTGGTCATGCAGCTCACGGGCGCTGTCTCGGTCTGTCCATAGCAGATTACTAGGTCCTCAAGGCCAAGACGCTCGTATAAAGTGTTCATAAGAGAGGGTGGGACGCTACTGCCAGCAGCAATGCCCTTGCGTAGGTGACGAGGGGGTTGTGAGACAACATTGCCTCGATCTAGGGCCTCGAGAACGGCAATGAACATGGTATTCACGCCATAAAGACCCGTGGCTTCATGATCGACACACATACGAAGAGTAGCCTCAGGATCAAAAGCAGGACTGGGAAAAAGAATACCGGCGCCTGTGGTTGCCGTAGCCATGTATCCCAACACGCAGCCAAAGCAGTGAAATAACGGAGGAGGGACCACAATACGATCATCGGCGTGAAGACCCATTCGATGGGCAATCAAAGCACCATTGTTGAGAATTGAGCGGTGTGAGAGCATAGCTGCTTTGGGGAGCGAGGTGGTACCCGATGTGAATTGGATGTTGATAACATCGCTTGGTTTCAGGGGAGAATCCGGCTTTACTGCATTAACTGAGCCGTCAACTAGAGATTGATAGGGGGTGAAAGCCCGGCATGATTTGAGGTCGAATTTGATATCCGGATGGCTTGCCAGGTTGTCGAGAACCACGACGTTGCGCAAAGAGGGGACCGTTTCGCTTTGGATCTTGGACGAGGATACATCTCCCACAATGCTCTGAAGCAAGTGCTGATTGCTTCGACCTTTTCCAGGTTTATAGGCCAGATCTGTCACAGCGCCGATGATGAGAGTTTCGACGGAGAGATGCTTCAGAGCTGCTGCTACTTGCTGCTCATTGAAGCCCGGGTTTAGTGGTACGAGAATGGCACCGAGCTTAAAACATGCATATGTTAAAGCTGCGAATTCGGGTCCGTTGCCGAGAGATACAGCCACACAGTTTCCCTTCCGTACGCCGAGCGAGGAGAGAGAATGGGCAAGGCTGTTCGATAACGAATCAAGGGCGTAATACGTTAATGTTGACTCATGAGAGTGTAGGCCTGGAGAGCGAGCGATGACAGCCTCGCGATCTCCATGGGCTGAAACAACTGATGCAAAATGTTCTGGGATTGTGCCGTTATATAGAGGAGGCTATAGTATGTCAGCTATACACTCTGAGGCAAGAGTCTTAAGTGAGGTCATACCTCTTTGGGGCCCCATCGAATGCTTAAATTAGATGTTGCGAGTGTTCTCACTTGAACTGTTCTGAGAGTTGATTTTGAGGATAGATGTGTTCTTCTCAAGCTCTGACGTATCACGGTCTGCATTGTGAAAGCTGTGATAACTCGTTTGCTGTAGATGTGGAGTTTAGATGACCCTTGTGGAACAAGAAGAGGGGAGTTATCTGTTTAATGTACAACTGCAAGGCAAGAGAATTGCGTTACCGGCTCTGAGCCCGACTTATTGTGAGAGCTTCAGCCTTAGAAACCTAGCAATGCAACTTAGGTGCATGATCCTCGGCTATCATCGCCAGGACCTCCCTCTTCCCACTTCCACCGTCTTTGATCCTCCCCTGTTTTTGCTCCTTCCAGTTCCATCAACTCTCCACATTCAATCACTACTGCCAACGGCACCGGGACTGGGAGTCCGAACCCCTCAGCGGCTCAGTCTGATGAACCAATCACATACCGCTATTTTCACTGAAACCTGGGGAAATGCGGGGGCGGTAAGGATGCCGTCCCTTTTCCCTTCCAAAGCAACACCTCATCAATTCAGCTTCTAGACCACGGAAACAACGGCTATATTTGAGCCGAGAACCTAAATGGTTAATTGTATCCATATTCTCACCATTCCTTGTTGGCTCTCCTAACAGTAGAGCAATCTAGAAATATCTGGCCCGAACTCCGTTGTTGAGAGTCAGTACCTTGAATTTCACATGCCACCATAAACAAACCCAATACTTTTGCAGATTTGCCTATTTTAATATTCGGCGAGATTTCATAGTTTATGCTTGTTCGCTTCATCCTTCAATCGACAATTCTGAGAAACTCCTTTCTCCTTCAAGTCCACGAGGCATATGGTTGCCTACAAGCGGGCGACGATACAATAAAACAAGATCAGGCCAAAATAAATCTATCCCAAAAGCAACAAATGACTTTCACACAAAGTAGAGTCTAGTACCGTTCCCCTCAAACTTTTTATATCTTTTCCATCGCAATGCAACTGCCAGAGTTCGATCAGGCCTCTGGCTTGAACAACAGCTAACGCGGAGACCAGCCCAGAAATAGACACCAAAACTGTCATTAGAAAAGAGTAAAGAGTAGCAGCTGAAATATACAGGTTCGAGAAGTAAATCTTCATGGTCGTTGCTAAACATTAGGTATCGTGGTTGTGGTTGTGGTTTTGCTTCGAAATATAATGTTATTGCAAGGGTGCTTGGGGGGCCTGCTGTCCCTCTTGTTGCTGCTCGCCCATATGACGCTCGCTCTCAGGTTTCCATGTTCCTATTTTCTATCAGTAACCGTTGACCGTTACTAGCGGAGAGATTCTTTACCTTCGAAATCGTGCTTAACAAAAGCCATTGGGTCATCAGGCTCCTTAGCACCCATCTGTCCCACTCCAGGTGAGAAGCTTGTAATAGGCAACACAACCACATCTCCCACCCGCTTACTCGTCTCCATGCCAGTAAAGTTTTTGTAATCAATCGTGCCCTTGCTCTGTGACATGTCGAAGTATCTCGCATCATTGAAGTACTCCATAATAACATCTGTCCATACAGCAGGGCCAGTGAATTCAACAACGTTTCGGTCGATGAACTTCTCCAGCTTGCCTTGACTCTTCAGTTCTAATGTCTTCTTGGTAATGCGCGTGATAATATCGCGAAGCACAGGGTGACCAGGCTTGGCCTGTATTGTCCACTGGCAGAACTGGATACGACGACTATACCACTGAGCCCAGTCGGGACGGTCAGGGTCTGCTTCAATGCCAATAACCAGACCGATAGTATCGCGAGGAATCTGTTCAGGCAACCATTTCACCGAACTTTGAATCGCATAAGTATCGATATCAGAGTAGATGCCGCCTCGAGCAAAAAGAATTAGATAACGGAAGAAGTCAGCCTTCAGAACGGGCATGGGCAGGCTTCGGTAGGCCTCAACAACTTCGGGGACGGTGGCGTAGAGTAAGCGAATCAAGTTGATAGCGACGTCGTCGGTGATGACTTCGTGAACAAAACCAGGATGTTCCTCTCTCCAAGAAGCATGATGGTCCTTGAACTGGAAATCACCCTGATCAGGACTTTGCTTCCACGTTTGCCAAATGTAGGCTGGAAACTTGGTCGCAACATCATAAGGATAGGCATATTCGAGCTTCTCGGAAATCGACATGCCCGACATGTCAATGCGAGGCCGCGTGCGACGCTCTTTTACCTCCATCTCCTTTTGTTCTTCGGGTGGTGGTGACACGGCTTGGTTCGAAGCAGGGGC
The DNA here is from genome assembly GCA_002980515.1 of Fusarium burgessii. Classification (NCBI taxonomy): domain Eukaryota; kingdom Fungi; phylum Ascomycota; class Sordariomycetes; order Hypocreales; family Nectriaceae; genus Fusarium; species Fusarium burgessii. Next base: position 59,040 of record PVQA01000063.1, on the reverse strand, counting down.
ATCGTTCTTGCTTGTATCGGCGGCGGTGGCAGCAGCATCCTTGGCAGCTGGGACCACAGGTGTCGTTGTGTGAGACCGTGTAAGGAGGAAGAAGACCGTGAGAATGAAAACCGCTGCCACGATGGCGCGGCGAGAGTTGAGCATGGCGACGACGGTTGCGAGGCGGCTGTGGTATCGAAACGCCAGGTATGTACGAAGTCGCCGTCTTTTTTGGAAATTCGTTGATAAGGAGCGATGCCCAGGATAAGGGACAGGGGTAGGAAGCAAAAAAGTCAAGAAACGAGAGGACTGTGCTATAACAGCATAGAAAAGCGAGCGAAGTCTGGCAAGAGCCGATGTCAAGAAGGGAACAATCGGAGCAGCTGAATGCGACAAAAGGAGAAGAAGAAGAAAATGCGTGTCAGTCAAATAGCTTTATCGCAGTGGACAACAGGTCAATTTGAGGCGAGCGAGGGATGAATCTCCAAAGCCAGGGGCCCGCAGTTGGAGACGGTGGAGCTGACACCTAACCTAACTAACAATCACACCGGATAAGTTAAGAACTGGATGGACCCTGGACAAATTGAGGTCGCGGCGCAATCCAATTATTTCGGTGTGCTACAGTAGCTGCGCAGTAAGCTCACCAACGGCGCGGTCGCAAAGCGGAGCTGCTGATATGCTGAGAGTAGATTTGGCCAATAAGCAGAGAGGTGAAGATGAATTGAAGGTGAAAGAGGCACCAGCCTTTATCTGGTCATGGATTCGTATCAGGAAGTTTAGGCTCCATATAGTAGGGTCAGGTATTAAGGAGAATGGAAATAGAGGTGCAAAATGGATTTGTTTGAAGAGGGTTTGAAGAGAAGATAATATGTGAGAGATGGAGGGAAAGCTCAGCCTCCACTCGTCGTCAATTACGTGGAACGTGGAGAGATCCTTACTGGATACCAAAACCTTTGCGGCGGAAGAAGGCACGGAGTACGCGGCTATCGTTTCTCACGTTTTCAGTTTTCCTTCCACATGGGTTCCAGGAGCTAAGATGGGACGAGGAAGGTGCCCTGGATGACGGCAAGCACAGCTAGTGCAGTGCCAGCCCAGAAGTTACGATTGATGGAAGTGACACTAATGGCCCGCTTTCGTGCGCTGGATTGACAGGTCTCCTTGAAAACAAGTTACCCCTGAAACTTGATGATACAGTGATCAGTAAGTTGCCATGGTGGATGAATCTGCAAGGAGTGAGCATCTGGAAGAAGCCGTTTCTTACGACAGGACAACGCTGTAACATGCGCAGCCACAGGGGCTAACGTGCAGTAGCGAGTAAGACTCCGACGCCTCTGGACTAGTACTGATTTAATAGGGAAAAAAAAATATTATATAGCAATGAGGCTATCGCCAAGAAAATAGAGTCAAACAAAAACGACTCCAACAGAGTCCATACTTGTTTGTCGAGTCAAACAAATTTACCCTCAAAACAACTTGACACGGCAATGTGCGCGCCAATTCATTCATTTGATCCAATTGAGATCTACGCTCATCTCGATCCAGATATGCTGTTACCTGGACGGTTCGCTGATGGTACAACGTGCAACAATGGTGCAATAACTTCCTCACTTGCCAGACCCAGCTAGACTGCCCAGACAGAAGATCAAACCCTTCAGGAGTGCGGCCGGTTGTTTGCCGGACTGTGCCAAATATCCTGGATCGCAATTCGTCTCACCAAGTTACGCATGTCGTTGATCACAAATACAGTGCCACTTTCAAATAAGGTTGCAGAACAAGCCTTTTCTAGCGTTGCGTTGGAAATTTCGAAACAGGCGAGAGCAGGGGTGGTCCGCGGAGCATCTTTTGTTACAGCATCTCAATCGCTGCTTCGAAACCTGTTACAATGGAGCCTGCTTGCGTGTCAACGATCAAAGGACCATGATCATTGTGAGAAGAGCGGAGACTGTTGTTAAGGGGTCCCGACAACCCCTGAAGAAGGGAAAAATGAACGCTTTTCATCATGAGCGAACCAGGAAATATTTGGCTTTCGACATGGGTATACAATGTGATTTGGCGACAGTCCTGAATCTTGTGTAGCAGTCAAATCTGGGTGCACCTCGCGATGCAGTTTGTGTTTCGCATAGGTGAGCAAACATCTGACAAGTCCTCATCTAGGTCGCAAGTGCCGAGCTCCTCTTTTCATCCCTTGCAAAAGACTCGGCACACGGCAGGAAAGGTGGTATTGTTGTTTGCAGTGGTGGTGGTAGACGGACGGTAGGCGAGGTTGAAATACGGACTGGAATGATATACTAGAAAAGCCAAGCTCGAGCCCGTTACTTAATGCCGGCAAGCCGTAGCCAAGCGTCGTATTATCACTGAATAAGACTTCATCTTCATAACGAGACATTGCATTACTGGGACCGATGATTACAATAACATCGGTCTTGTTGGTAAAACATGGCCTCCCATTATTGTTGCTAAGCAGAGCGACCATCTTGTGATCTATGTAAACGACCTCTGCTGACTATGGGCCAGCTAGGACTTACTACGAATTATAATTACATACCCATAGGATCTATAGAATAGCGTCAGCCAAAATCCGCGTCCCATCTCAATTTAAACGCCGACGCTTGCTGACGAAGCACTAAAGCTACTGCTGCTTGTTCATCAACTCCATGGACAATAGACACACGCAAAAACAATTCCGGACCTCAATAATTCCTGTTTGATCAGCTTCAAAAAAAAAAAAAAAAGAAAAAGCCGGTCCTAAACCCGGAATTAGATTGTTATCCACGGCGAACAATTTAAGAATCCGAAAATTCGGTAAACAAAGTTACCGAGACGGTAGGTTCGGAATTAAAACATGTCTTGACTAGTCAAGTATACGCCTATCGGATAATATGACATAGGGCACACGCGGTAATGACGCCCAAGACTAGCTGTCTTGGTGCTCTACACCTCGGGCAGCTTACTCCAAGCCAGCGGCCTATATGTACATTTTTGTTAAATCCGTATGTTGAAGATATCTGATGAATCGTAGCATGAACTTTGGTATTTGGTGGTTTCAAAATCTCAATTCTAATATGATTCAACCAGCCTATCATATCGCTCGCATCCCGTTTCCCTTCCCGTCTGCAATTCGACGTAGGCTAGCCCACCACCATGAAGGATTGGATGTCACCCTTACTGGGGGGAGGCATTTTCTTGGCACAGAGTAAACTTGAATACCCCAGATATGAGAGGTCGAATACAAGCTCCCCGCCCCCATTTTTGAAGAGTATGTTGTGCGACGCAGAGCTCGAGAAGCTCTGATCTGCATAATATGTATGTTGACAGCGTGCAGAGATGCGTTATCAAGTGCTACCGCATGTAAAGTGGTGGGAAGGATGTTGTGTTGTACACCACGAGCAAGATACTCATAGAAACAAAACAAAGCAGACCGACGCCGTCGGAATTAGACATGCAAGCATGATCCTCATGATGACGGATCATACAGCCCTAGCAGCTGCATCATGATTTAATTCCTTTTTGGGTAATGTTGATGGACTTAACCAGCTTTCAATTTGTCAGCTCCAGTATCTCTAAGCTCCGGGCTCTGATACAGTGGGTCTCTCTCTTTGTCCGTCAGCCGCCACATCGAATGGATTCTGATAAACAATCCATATTAGCAACAGCTTCCAAGAAACAACAATCTTGGCTGACTCTCTCATAGTTTATTAATTAATTATCGTCGCTCGCTTGCCACACCCCGGCCTCTCGGTTATTATGGACAGCCCGAGGATGCCGAATTGGAAAGCCCCGCTCTTCGGCGGACTTTACACGGCTTAAGTCCCAGGGTCTGCATACCCAACAGTCTCTGAAGCTTTCACGGCTGTGGAGGGAGTAGACTTTTGTTGGATAGTATAGTATGGAATAGGAAATGGTTTGAACGCATATTAATTGGCGATGTCGAGATCTGGGGTACCATATGGGTGCACGTACTGTACCTTGGAGTAATAGTTAGTGCACTAACGGCAAAACGAGAGCTTTCCGCCTTGTCGGGTCTGATTCTTAACAAGATCTCCACCCGGATCGTCGACTTACCCACCTATGTATGTCTTGGTCCGGGGCGCGCCCTCTAAAGCCGCGGATATAGTGGTCCAATTTGCTCTGTAATTGGACCCTGGACAGGTCAGCCACACCTGGAGGAATTCTGCTTAGTAGTGAGTTGGGACTTTGGCATTGGATCTCCCGCAAACTACAACCACTGGACTCAGGGCCCAAAGATTTGCAAGCATGACAAAACAGGCGACAGCTACGCCCTTGTTGTACTGTGGTTGTAGCTGAGGTGTAGTGCAGTATAGGGCGTACTGTACCTACCTATTGACCACACCCCCAGTTTGAATTGGATCCCTTTACGGTATGCCATGGGTTGAATAATGGATGGATGGATCTTGTTATCCGTTGTTGACCTCCATGTTTAAATACCTTGGCTTATCCTTTCCAGTTTTAACATGACCTTCTCGTTATATTTTTTACTGTGTATCATTTCCATCTGAGTTTATTTACTTCATTTATCTCTCACGAACACGTTTGACCAATATTCGACACAATTAAAGCTCGACCATCATTATTAAACTTCGCCTTCGGGGTTCGGGGATTGCGACACTTGCTGCATCCACAAACCGCTTACACAAGCCAAGCCAAGCCGAGGGGACCATATATTAGTCGCCGCCTTCCGCCATCATTCCGAGTCGATATCCGCAAGCAATAACGTTATATAAACCAACTCAATCGTCCTTTCGATTATAGAAGCTTCAAACGTTCCAATTATTCGACGATAATACTCAGATGATATCGTGAGCTCACAAATTCATACCCGATCTCTCATATTGCGACATTAGACATCCATAAGGCGTCTCATACAAAACTCGCTTCAACTTTCAACATACAAACAAACAAAAAATAAAAAATAAAAAAAATCATGGCGACCGAAACCGATACTCTCTCCTTTTCGCTACCTACGAGCACTGCGCCTACCGATGTTTCTGAATCTACATGCATGCCTCACTCGATTCCCTTTTATCAACCCTCCGAATCTCCACCACAGAACAAGCCGGCCGAGTGGGATACAAGAATACCACCACTGCAACCTACCGCACAATCACAACAATCTGGGTCAGGAAGTGGATGTTTCAACGATGGAGGTCTTTTATACAGAGTTCAAGCTGAGCGTGAATGTAGAGAGGGGCCTGGCAAGTAAGTCGGAGGGAATATTATTGATTGCTCGATTTAATGTTGGACGTTTAGTTGCTGACTATACTTTGGTGTTTAGAACCGTTGAAGAGGCTTGTCAACGCTCTCTAAACCACTTTCCCTGCCCTGGGCTTGCCTTTCCGATGCCAGCTCTCGATTTTGACTTTCGAATCGCTGTCCGTCTAAATCAAGAGCCGGTCCATGTTGATTCTGGCAACACCAAGGAGATTACCACCGTGGCAGCCGGAGTATGGTCCGGATCTTTTGGCCACGGCCGCGTCATTGTGCGTTTTCCTTTTTTTCACACCCCCAAACCCTTCTAGATCCTGCGCTTTTTTCCAGTTCGTGGCTGACTGAGGAGGATTTCATGTGTGTTGTATAGGCAGGCGGATATGATCTTGGCCAGGCACGCGGTTTTAGGCCCATGAGGCTTGTTGAGGGCGCCTTTGTCGTCCAAACGAGTGATGAACAGCCCGCACTGTAAGTTTTTCTCACTTCCTATAAGTGACTATATTTGGATTTAACTAATTGGCCAGACTTGAAATGCGCACACGGGGTTCTCTCTCAGGACCTGCGGACGTCCTCGACACTCTATTAAGTCCTCGGGCCCCCAAGGACATTGATCCACGACGCTATGGATTCCGCATGTTCGCGACGTTCAAGACATCCGATAAGCGATACGCCGAGATTGTCAACTGTGGGTTGTGGGTGGCCAGTGGTGCCTGGCGTGGCGAGCACTTGGTTATTGAGTAAGTCCCTTTGAGTCACAGTCCCCATCTTACAAGGGCGTGCCTAATCACGAGACGCAGCGCCTACCGTGTTACATAAAATCTCCATCACAAGCAAGCGAAAGATCCGAATGACTTGACAGAAACGACATTTTAGCATTGCATAAGGGATCTTGACTGGATAGCGGATCCCTCGGCGCACCACAGGAGTTGGCTTTTTCATAGCCGCGTTGAATTTTGACCGGTTTGCAAATAGGAGGGAATGGACGGATGATGACGATGCATTGAGCGGCGTAGATATGTTGAGCCTTTCCCATCTCTTCCTTAATTCTCATTTGGGCAGTGATGAACTGAATGCCCTGCCTACTCAAAAACCTTATAAGGTTATTTAACGCCGAGCTGACATGCCATCTCAATCTTGATGTATGTAATTCCATGACCAGATAATATCTTGTTTCAACGTCGGATTCTACTCGGACCACGATACACCGACGGTGTCATGAGAATGGATTTCAGAGATAATGATTTTCCAAATAAAGAACATTATCCCCCTCTTGGCGGCTATTTTGGGTTAATCCCTCCCTGTAGGCCACACCAAGATCCTCTCGCCCTTTAGGACTTTGCCCAAATGTCAGACGGCCTTTGATTTGGTTCTAGTTGATTGATTCATAATCACTGTGTCTCAAGCTGACCCAGTTCATCCGGATCGGCGACCTTAACTCCTTGCCCACCGAAGTCAACTCAGATCTCGATATTGTCAGTTTGACTTGTTTTGTGTGGCCGTGGTGCATGCCCGCGCATTCCGACTCGGACGCCGTGGACTTTGTTCTATGGGGAAAGTGTCAGCATAACACAATGCTATTCAAGGATTCGCCTGCATAGCTACTTACCTTGCAGATCTGATGTAACACGGTCTTCCTGCCTTGTCCCTGGATCCTTATCGCCGTGCCGGCGGAGCTATTTCACTTGAGCTTAATCCGAACTTCCAGGCAACTGAGCTTCCTCAGGCGACTCTGATCCTCCTCGTCCCCACTGGCTACCACATCATCCACGGCGCCGACGGTTCCTGTTGTCATCTCCACCTCGCAGTCTCCCTCTTGTTCAAACCAACTCGCGACCGCAAGGGTCTTCTCGATGGCTTTTCCCGTTCCCGTGAGTGTTACGACAGCACTGTCAGCATCTCCACCACTAGTTCGCTGGAGCGCCTCGACACGCGAGTGTAAAGACGCGTATTTAGGTGCCGCACTGGTAGTCTTCAGCGAGGAGTCAAGCTGTTTACGAGCGCGTTTGACAACAGCCATGAATGGTGTTTTAGAAGACACGTAGATGATGCGAGATTTGGATGATGCTGGAGGCTGGCGCCTGGTCAAGGGGCGCTTCTCGACACGGGAGCCTGGCAATATTAGTCATTAGCTTGTGATCTTTTGAGAGAAACATACCTTCTGAGATAGCAGGGAGCTTATGCATGGTTCCGTATACCTTTTTTGGGCCCTCTGGAGCCTTGGGAGCCTCAGTTGAAGCCATGTTATAGTTTGCTTTTTGGATTAGGCTGCCTGATATGATCTGCGAATGTATCTTCAAAGAGCCCTTCAGATTTTTGAGTGCAGTGACTCGAATGAGCCCTGGTTCACGTAAATCTTGAGTCCTTCTTGTCGGTTCGAGTGGTTCTAATAAGTGTTCAAATTCGACTTGATGTGCTTAATAGCGTGAGTGAAAGTTGATGTGAAGAGAACCCGAAGGAAAGGAAGTCTCATAAAAGTAAAAAGTCCTTTCATATGCAGGCACCCCACTACCGCGACACTTTGCATGAGCAAAAGCGGCAGAAACTCACTTTAAACTAAATGCTTTATAAGGTGATACGAGATTAAAATGACAGCTCCTTTTTAAGAGACATCAATAAAATTCAAGATAGCACGATAAATTCATCCAGCTTCCCAGGCCGAAATTGTGGTCAAACTGAGAGCGCCACAGCTCTGTGGCGCAGCTGCCTGCACCCTTAGTGTCTTTAGCGCACAATCAGCGGCCCGCTACAGACGTCACCTTCAAGCTTCCGGCTGAGCTCACCTAGACTCGATCGCTTTTGGGCTACTCGTCCATCTCTAACTCGTTCCTAAGCACGATCATTTCACTATCGACATTTCCTCGTTGTCGCCATCTCCTCTCATGGCTGCCTATCTCTCTTCTCACGTAGTATCAACCAGCTAGGCGCCCATTCAAAATGTCCATTGCAATCTGGCCTCCCGTCTTGCCAGCCGAGCTCAGACTTAAAGCCTCCGAAACCCAGGTACTGCGCCCTCATGCGACTAAGCGAACCGAGAGAAACCAAGTCAAGGCAACATGCTGATTTATTTTGACAAGGCGCGCGAACTCGATTGGATTGTCGAAGAGACTCTTGAAATCTGTCGCGATTTCAAACATGGCCTTGAGGACTGCTATGCGCTCCTTGCGCCTATTGATCCGGGCAGTACACTCGTCATGAGTACACCGCGCAACGAAAAAGTAAAAGGCACGCTCACACGCGTCGGTACTCGTATTGTCAAAGGCGTAAGGCTGCCTGTTAAGCTCATGCTCTCCCGCATGCAGCTCCCGCCTCGTTCTGCAAGCTGACGTCTTTCGATCGCAGACTATACATCTCCAGCTTCGAACGATACCTCCACAGACTTTGTCCCTATCACAATCCGATGCTATCCATATCCAGGGCCTCGATGCTCTACACGGCTACCTAAATCAGTCTATCGATCTCCTTGCTATTACCCTCTCCAAACCGCAGGACGCCCGCTCCCTCACCTCAACCCTCAGCATCCTTGCCGATTCCCTAACCGATTCGTTAGCGATACTCAAAGGACCTCCTTTAACAGACTCAGATCCCGCTTGGCAGATGTGCTCATGTCCACCAGATCAGTTTGTGCCTCCACTTGGGCCCAACCTCAGCTTTTATCTTGGTCTTCAAGAAAGCTGCATAATTCTGTGGCTGCGTGCTCTCGAACCTGTTCATGCGCATGTTCATTTTGGCACCAAGCTTGGTCTAGCCTTTGGAACTGTACGCCGTCTGGAGCATGACGAGATGGACACTGTTTTCCGGTATAACACACAGGGGTCCAACATTGGCGGCTCCAAGCGGGGTAGTGCCCGCCATACCCCGGAGCCAGGATCGTCCGCTGCAGATGTGGATAGTAATACTATTCAGGAAGTATATGTCCGGGAAAAGGTACGCGTCGAAAGCGCAGATCCGAGTCTCATATCCATTCAATCCAAGCTAAGCTACCTCAATCACATGCTCGGCCAAGCACGGAGAAACATTGCTGAGGTCCTAAGCGTGGACTCTTAGTAGTGAGGGGAAAGGCCATGTGAGCAGCTTTACATGTAAATTGATTGGATACCCTGGCGTTGTGATGAGAATGGATCTTATTGGACTGCTTTTGCACCGTAAAGTTTGCTTGAATTATGGCTTCTTGCTTGCTAGAATCGATGTTACTGCATATCACAAATGCTGTTTTTTCAGTTTCAGATGAATTTGTAGAAATTTAGATAATACATCTGTACATGCAATCCATAATCCACGCGTCATCGCTCCTCTGCTAAAACCGAAAAGACTCTTAACATAAAATAAATGAACTATGCTGTAGAAACGTAAGGAAACAACCTCTAATCTCGTACAGGAGGTATGTTTAACCTGGGATCTGATCAGGTGAGAGATTTTCGGCTAGGCATTTATCGAACGGGAGACCAAGGCATCGGGACGAGGATCCTTGACTTCATACTCTGGATTAGAGGCACAGTCTTGTGGACAGTGTCACTCCAGCCCTCGACCTGCCAGCTCTGTTCACGGCGGCCACGGCGCTCCTCGAGATTGGCAAACTGCCACAAATGGTGAACCGTGTTAAGGTCGCCAATCTGAACGAACCAAGCACCAACACCCTCCATAACCTCACGACGGGCCTTAAGACCTCGTCGCCAGTGTGTCTCCCACTCGAGCAGGTTGCCAGGGTGCAATGTGTAAGACCGAAGCTCAAAGATACCGCCGAGCGATCGTGGAGGGGTTGTCGGCCAGAAAGAGAACTCTTGCATAAGAGAGATATTCTTGGAATTGATCAGACCCTTTAGCTTGTTGTCAAAGTCGGCAAATTCGGGGTGGTGGGTAATTGAGTATCGGGACTGGTGGTAACCCTCATATTTTTGATATTCCCAGATGTGAACTATTGTGATGGTTAGTGATCAGAAGACCATCAAAAAACAAGTCACAACCTACCGAAAGTATCGCAGTCGCCAACTTCTGTCCTCCAGCTTCCAACCAGGTTCACCTTGTTCTCGGGGGCGTTGGCCATCTTGGGGTACCATTTTCCGACGAGATCGACATACTCGTCAACCTTGTCGGGCTTGACTTCGTGGAGAACGATCGAATGGACGTACTTGCCGCGGGCAAGAACTTGACTGAAGCTTGCTTCGAGCTGAGCATCGAGCTCACGACCTTCTTTAGTACCGTAAATGAGGTTCGTCAAAGGGCCCGCCTTACGGGCAGGCTCAGGCTCCTTGACCTCCTCAGAGCGTCCTACATGGTCATTCTGTGAGCCCTCGACCGACGTGTTGAAAGGAACGTTAGCAGACTGCGGGTGGGAGGGCAACGAACTAGCTTCTCGCTTCTTCTGTGCCTCGACCAGGTGATCGCGGAATTCCTTCTGCTTCTGACTGAACTTATCGACCTCTGCGTGTGTAGGGTTGACATCTCCCAGCGAAGGCGTGCGACCGTTGAGGGCAGCAGTCGAACTCAAAGCTCGCACGCCAGCTCGAGGTGCGACGGCAGCGGCGCGTGCAAACTGGCGACTGAGCATTTTGGGGATGGTAGGAGCTTAGAGCTTGTATTGCGGTGAGGAATGGAGATGTAAAGTTTCGAGGTGGATGGGGCGCAATTCGTGTCTAATAAAGCTGACGCTGGCGCGGCGGCGGGGAGATTGCGGGCGATCTTCCAGATGACAACAACTTTAAAACGTCAAACGTTGGAGTTGTGCGGTTGTAGATCTGGAGGGACCGAGACAGACAGGGGAGATGCTGAAAGGAGAAAATACACCGAGGAAACGGAAGCAGAAGGTCAAATGCGGCACAATTGGTGGCAATCAAAGGCTGGGAGGGCACAGCAGAAGCGGGAAAGCAGGCGTTTAAGCGTCAAGGTGGTATCAAAGCACCTTGGGTTGAGATTGCCCTGGCACTGGCAAACCTAAGTAGGAGGGCGAAGCGGGTGGACGATTGGACAGCTGAGAGTTGGAGGGACGGAACGGCTTTCGGTTACACGCCCAAGAATGTATAATTCACCCCGCACTTCTTGGGTGCGTTTTTGGTTGTATTCAACGACAAGTATGACGAGTACAGACTCTATGAGTCTTTGACAGAGAACAAGGACAAAATAGGCTGATTTGATTGAGGGAAACAGGAGTGATGAGATCAGAAGGTTTATAGTACGTACACTCCCTTCTTAAAGCTGGAGCTTGGGGAGCTCTCGAATGATGTCACCCTAGCCTAGGCGTCACGTGCAAAAGCTTAGCGCGCCAAAGAATGCGGGGTTCGGTTGGGCCTGCTGTTCCTCAGCTCTGCTCAGGTACGTACTGATCTTACTCAGCCACTTCGCTCCCAGACTTTATGCCTTAGCCTCAAGGCACACAGAAAACCATCTGGGCTCGGCTTCGGCAGAACCCGCTCGGAGCTTTGTCGTTCGGAAAAAGGCTCGTTCTGTAGCAATCTCAATCTCAAAGCGATACAGTCCATCAAACCGAACCTACGTCCCGCGATACCCACGAAATCCGTCATCATGTCTTGGCTCGGTGTTCAACCCCTCAAGAAGTTCAACGCTCCCTTCTGTACGTTCAATTGCGACTTGTCCGCCTGCGTCATCGCGAACGTGTCCCGCTGACTCTTCCAATAGTGAAGCCTTACTGGCCCTTCTTCGCTGCCGGTACGTGAAATTGCGCAGCTCGTCCGACTCTCCCCGAGCATATTCCCGCGCGCCCGACTTCGATTGATGTATCGATGAGCTTTGGACAGCAATTGATTCATGATATAGGTGTTGTCATTGCCTACGGCGTCAACTCCGCCCAGTCCGCCATGATGAACTGTACGACCCCTATAAAATGAGCACAGGACGACGACTGACGAGATATAATAGCTGCCGAGTGGAAGAACGACCCCCGCAACCCTAATGCCAAGTCTGGTGGCCACTAAGTTTGATAGAAAGGAAATGGGATTTCGTCCAAGCCAGCACGCATAACCGATCCGCTCGAGCGCGAGGCCAGGGTTCACGAGATGGAATTGTATCATAGAATCGCAAAACGGGCTTAATTGACCTACATTTCGATCATCCGCAAGTTACAGATGGGTACAACGGGAAACGACAAATTCTTTCGAGCTCCAGAAGTCCGACTGTGATGGAATTCAAGACTGAAATCTAGTCTGGTTTATGTGACATGTGCAAAACCCTTGACTCACTCTGAAATATACCATCATACTCCGTGGTTTATTTCTATTTTTGTGCAAGGAAGATGACTATGGCCCAATACTCACCGCAACATTTTAGCTATAAAGCTCTTGTGGATGTAGCGGTCCATCATCATGGCCACATTATATCTTGTTTATACTGATTCTGTTTTATGGGTTACTTTGTTTGAGGTGTAAGCTTCCAATTCCTTATACAGACCTCTCGATATATTCCTCCTATGTTACGGTGTACAAGTCAAGACATGACTTCAGTGACAAGAGTGACATTGAATTTCAAACTATTATGTCATAAACACTCACTCATAATTCAGCAACGCATTAAGATAACATGTTTAAAAGACCTCTAAATGATAACTACTCACTCTTGTTGGTTTGTAGACAATGTTTGTGGTGGGGGTGAATCGAAGTGCCGTCATGTTAAGCAACGGCCCGACGCCCTCTGAGATTTCTCACACTGACAAATCATTGCCATCGTTGCTCTCCACGCCTCGACTCATACGGCCTGCAACCTTCCTATCAACACCGACTTAAGTCCGCTTCTCATTCCATCCTTTCTATATAGATGCGTCTTCTTTTTGGTATCTTTTCTGCTTCTAGACCAACTATAGCTCCAACTAGACGGGTCTCATTCATTTTTTCTTCATACAAAGTTTGCTTATCTACAATGACCGCTACAACAACAGCCAAGCCTAATGGCGATGGAGGCAAGCAGGAGGTCAAAATTCTCATGCTTCACGGTGAGTATTCAAGACGCTCCTGTCAAGAGATGCATTTCGTATCCCTTTTGACAACACCCTCGGCGTACCCTGGACGGCCCATAAACATCTCATAGGTCACTCACTTACATTCACCAGGCTTCACCCAATCCGGTCCTCTCTTCCGTGCCAAAACCCGCGCTCTAGAGAAGACACTCGTCAAACTTCTCAACCCTATTTCTCTTCTTCCAGTCTTCCTTTATGCCACTGGCCCCAACCGTCTAAGCCCAGAAGACATCCCTGGCTACCAACCCCCTGAGGAGCCCCAGCCTGAAGACTACCAACCTGATACCTGGGCGTGGTTCCGCAAAGATGAAGCCACAGGCAACTACCGACTTTTCGATGAGGGAATGGCTACCATCGGACAGGCTATTCGTGAAGCAGAGGGTATTGATGCAGTGTGCGGTTTCAGCCAAGGTGGTGCTATGGCCGCTCTCGTAGCGGCTGCTCTTGAGCCAGAACGTCCTCTACCTGAAGGAAAGCAAGGAGATTGGGCGAGAGGTCTGAGAGAGGCAAACTCTGGAAAGGCTCTCAAATTCGTCGTTTCTTACTCTGGATTCTGGGCCACTCCTGAATCGTTGCAGTTCTGCTACGAACCCAAGATCAAGACTCCTTCATTGCATTTCCTGGGCAGTCTCGATACAGTAGTCGATGAAAGCCGGAGCCGAGCTCTTACAGATCGTTGTCAAGACCCCCTTGTACTTGTTCACCCAGGAGGTCACCACGTGCCCGTATCGAAACAATGGGCAGCGCCATTCGCTGGCTTCGTCAAGGAGCATAGCCAAGATAAGGAGCCCAAAGCGGAGCTGTAATGACGAGTTCGATTGAAGGATGGTTTTCGTGTGAGCAATCTTATTGATATTTTTGGGAAACGTTGGGAAAACACAATATAGACTACGACACACAAATAAATAGATAGACTTGATGAATACACCAAATGCCATGTCATATATCCTCATCCCGAGGACTATCTAACCTGTATAATTACAGACCACCGAAACTGTCATGAATTATGAACCGCTCTATCCTTTACACCATAATCTTATTTAGCAGGCTGGATTCGTGCCATCATCTCCTCCTTGGTGATGAGATGATCAATTCTCTCCAATAGTCCCAGAAGACTCTTCATATTGTGGCTCCACTCGTTGAGTACATCGTCAGCATCTCTAGGCTTTGCGAAGCTCACAATTCGTGCAGGTCGGTCAATCTTGGCGTAGACAGTCTTGGAAGTTACAAGCTCGCTGATATACTTCTCCGTCTCATCCTCGGTGAGGTCAAGTAGCTGAGTCAGGCGGCTCATCTGGATGCGGGTGTAGTACTTGGCAATAACTCGGACATTGTGCTCAATGACTCGCTTTCGCAGATCCTGCCATCGCTGATGAGCCTTGTCGTCCGAAGATTGACCAGGCTGCCTGTCAAAGACATCGGTGTTGCAGAGGTGGGGGCCGAATCTCTTAGCAATTTCTGGCCATCGCATCAACTCGTGAACAGTGAAGAGTCGCAGAAGTTCTGCTTCGGCTGGAACTTCCGAAATGCGGGTATCTTTATGGATTCGGTGGAGGAGGTCGTGCTGTTCATTGTCGTAGGGTGCTAGGATGACAAAGTAAATAATACGTTGCAGGACCTGCGACAATAGATTAGCAAAGCGGCTCGGTACTTCAAAGACAGCCGACTTACAGGTCGAAGCTTGGCTGGATCCTCCTCAACTGCTTCTGTGTCCAGAACCTGTCGATAGTGCTTGCATACATCGAGGTACTTCTCCTCGTGTTTGGCAAGAATGATCTGCTGCTCGTAGTATCGCAGCTTCAGATCAGTTGTATCGTCCTCCTTCTCCTCAGGAACCTCCTCGCCGCGGGCCTTCTTCTTTTCGCGCTCTTTTTGCTCCTTCTCGAGCTGCTCGGCGGTCTTCTTGGGCTTGCGAGAAAGGTAGCCGGTGCTGATCTTACGACCTAGAATGGCAGCCTGTGTCCAGTCTCCACTCTCAATGCATAGCTCAACTTGGGCTAGAATAAACTCTGTCTTTTCCCGTCGGTCCATTGAACCAAAGGTCTCAACTTGCAACTCGCAAAGAATCTCGGTGGCGGCCTTCAGATCACCCTGCTCCTTCTTAATGTCGGAAAGGATCTTGGTAACTCGGGCTCGTTCGACTTCGACGAAAATCTTTCCCTCTGTTACTGTTCGCAGTGTCTCGATGACAGAGAGCTTAGTCTTAAGGTCGGGAGTGTCGTTGAGGAAGCCCATGACGGTCTGGACCATCTTGGTGATGGCCTGCTTCAGCTGGCTGTGCTTCTTGGACATGACCAAGGTCTGGTCGTTCAACAAGCTCCAGTCGCCCGCATTTTTGCATAGTGTGACAATCGTGATCAGGACTCGTGATGTTGACGCAAGATCGGAAGCCTGGTACTGAATTAGCGGAGACGAGGAGCGAGAAGGCGTGTGCTAAAGCATACTTGTCGGGTTTGCTTCTCGAGCGCAGCAAGCTTCTCAATGGCGCCTTGGAGGTTACCAGACTATAATAACATTAGATAAGCTCAGTATCGGCAACTCAAGCTCAAAAAACCCACCGCAGCCAGCTTCTCAGCTTCGGGAAGCTGCTTGTCAACCTCCTTCGAGAAGTCCTTCTCGGGCTTCAAAACTCCGTCAGACATGATAGCTTTGATCGCGTTGTGGTTCCCTCAAGATCTGTATTTATCGGCAAACTTCTTCTCTGGGAGATCCAAGTTTCGGGACTGGTGATATGTGGTGTTGATGCGATGAGTTTAAAGGTCGTGGGGTGTGTTTGGTTTAGTCCAAGCTGGTCGATTCAGTGACGAGGCTCACGCAAGAGGCTCCTGCCTGTCCCTAGGTCCCCACCAAGCGAAGCAGGGCCAGGCCTGGAATTTAGTGGGACCGATTCCGGATCCTCCTCCAATGTCATAATGTCATAGTCACGTGACCGCTATCCATGAATATGACCTCGTCTGATGTCAAGTTAGGGACGGAGGAAATAACTTGCTGGAAGAAGGCTCGTACACGAAATTATAAAGGTATTCCTTCAAATATATACCGCAAGCATTTGAGATTAAAGTTCAATGTGAGCTATTCTGATACATATCCATTTTCCGACTTTAGGGTAATATTTACGTTTATTCCGTCTCGACAACCCAAAGTACTTAGGAATATGAGTTTATACAGAGGTAACTATCCTTCCAAATTAGGAGAAGCAGTACTGCTGATTGTTGAGTGACGGCAAGTTGAGATCAAGAGGTACCGAAGTTTTCGTGACTTTGATAGAGCGGCGCCAATGAAACTAAAGGATTTTATTATACCAAGCATGCGTTGATGTGGACTTATCCCTGGTTATTGATGCCTATTATCAGGGACCGGAGCCAAGATAAACACTATTGATTCCATTGTTATTCTAAGTCGAATACTTGGGCTTTGTGGACAAGAGAAAGCTGAGAAAACATGCATAAGCTTCCGACCTATCGAACCCGTAGCGTTTTGATCCCCATACCACTCTCCAGCCAAATATATGCTCAGAAACTCAAGAATTTGACAGTTGGAAATACTGTTAGGAGCTCTGCTTATGTATCAGGATGGAAGATATCGCTGTCTAACTTTCTTAGCTATGCTCTCGAATGCTACGGAACGGAGTCAAGCATCGAACGGGTTGACAGAAAGTAGAGCTCAGAACTCAACTATTACCGTCAGTGTCATTGATTCTGTCTTTAATATTCTCAGGATACTCCAAATGAACAAGAAAGGAAGAAGATATCTAATAATCAGCCCGAGGGAAAGTTACGCGCATATTTGTACCACAATTTAGACAGAAGTCTATCTTGAATTTATTGCTTGCACTTGGGCTGCGAATACTTGCGAGTTTCTCAATGGGTTCAATGCATAAGCTGCTACGTAATATATAAGCTGCAAGTTCAAATTTCTTGATTCGACGACTACATACTGCTATAAATGTATGGTTTTCCTGCCACTAGTTCCCAGGCCAGCTTCCTGGAGCCCAAAAAATGGACCAAGATCATCACAGCACTCCAAGGCATTTACACAGGGCAATCCAAACCACAGTTTTCATTCGTTCCAGCTACACCAGTCTCGTGTTAAGATGGCCGGGGCATGATCTTACTCTCATGGGTAAAGCCTGACAATGGCTAGAATGAATGAGTGAATGGGATTATTGAATGAAACCTGAGAGTGTGATAGAGCTGGAGCATCTTAAATGGTGTTTCAGGTGTGAAATCAATCAAGACCTCTCCACAAGTACCACATTGGTACATCTGACTGAGATGTTAGGGGGTTTTAATAGTCAGTATCAGTTAGGGTTTCTTGATCGAAATCTTTATATATTAGAGTATAGCATCTCATAGGTATCTGTCTCACTGCTCATTTTGATCATATTTTTACTGCAGCTACACACACAAAATCACACAGAAGGCGGTTCAGCAGGGTAAAGGTGAACAAAAACCCAGGTGCAGAGATGCACTGGAACTATTGTGTGTACCAGCATCACATAGCTCGTCCTGAGAACACAATCCTTTACCTCACTATCGAATTGCCGTGGTAGTTCTCCTAGTACTTATCAACAAAAGACTGGTTGATGTTGAACTCGTCAACTCTTAAGTGTTTTGTTGCCTGCTTAAACTCTGGACTAATTGGGGTTTTTAATGTGCTGACTTGATATACCTTGTTGGGATATCATAAGCTTTGACTATCGATCAACCCCTGAGCATAGGCGCGAATAAAATCCACTCCTTTGTCCTCATGAAGATTGTAAAATTGGAAATACATGGAGCAAGTTGCTGCTGTCCCAGGGGCGTATCCAAGTTATAGTTGCATAGCATACGCTTCCTAGACCTAGTAGGGTCCTGACTTTGTGTCTGAACCATTTGTGTACAAAGCTTTATTTGACAAAAACTTAGTTCCTGATCGTCACCGAAATGCAGAAGGAAGAGCAGAAGCTCTTTATGCTGTAGGTCATCATGATAACTAAGTTTCAAGTCCGAAGCTTCATTCTAGGCAGTAGAGAGGGCGAGGAGTATTTAGCCCGTATGTGCTAATATGTGTTCTTTGCGTTTGTGTTGCTTTAAGACCTAAAAATAACCCCCCCTACGATATTAAGGTCTCGAAATATCTTGTCTGACCAACAGGCATGCTCGGTTTTGACAATGGAAACAACACGCGATCATACTATACATAGCTATAGAGGTTCTTTGAGGTAGGAGCACTATTTGTCGAAATATATACTGAGAGGTACAAATTATTTCATATGGGACTTTACATAAACTGGATAACGAGTCCATATATGGTTCGTTATAAAATCCTTACGAGATCTTTTCAAAGCGTTGATCCTATCGATAGCCTGTACCGCCTGCTCCATTTCCAGGATGATGTCTACTGGTACAAGCAGGGTACAGCGTTTTATCACATACGATCTCCTGATGCAGCGAGGTGGATCTGGTCCAGCAGAACGGTTCAGCTTCATTACGGAGATTCTCTGAAGTGGTCTCTGGAAGAAGATGTTTATTCGACCCAAAAGAAAAACGGAGTGTATGCTCTTATGCCACTGAAAATTGCTTATGATCGTTCCAACTGGGCGATCAAGGCATTGTCAAACTCTCACAGAGACTGCATCAAGCAAGGATGGATCACAATTCATGTGGATCGATTTGACAACAGATACAGGATGAACTCCTTCTCTCCTCAACCTCAGAACCAAATCTTAGACACATCATCTGGACTCTCATACATAACACAAGACGATAGACGCTGTCACTTCGACAGAGGGCTTACACCATGCATGTTTGAAACTGGCAATATTGTCTGATTCGAGAACTTCATAGTCCTGCTTGAATAGGAGGCTCGCGTCAGTGCTGTCGGCTAATTTTATAGCACGCATAAGACAGGACTCTCCGTTCTTCAATATCTTCTGCCGGTCCTGGAGACATAAAAAAACCATAGGAAGTTCAAGCAGGGACACCTTGCATCAACTAAGATTCCCTCCAGATCATCAGGAAGACCCATTCCTGTCCCTAACTATCCGTAGCGTAGATGATGCGGCATGTAATGGAACCCGGACCATGATGTATCTCTTCAAGTCCCCTCTTGTGGTGTATAAACCTACTCCTTCTATCATCAACGAACCAACATTCCAGTAAATAACAGCTTCCCGAGTCCATCCTAATTCTGACAGAGAAATTCGAAGGACATGCTTGGCTCAGAGCCTCAACAAAATAATCTCCTTCATAAGTTTGCAAGTCTGATCACTACAATAGTATGTTTGTTAAATACGATGTGAGGGGCATAACTAATTTTCTTGAGATTATGATCAAGGCTTCTTTCATTCTTTAGTCAGAACGGCTGATTGGATCTCCAGGCTGAGTTATAGTATAGTCTTTCCGGATAACATACTAGCAATGCGACTATATCTTACTAGGAATACCTGCAGCAGGAAAGCTCACTTATATTGTGGAAGATGCATAGAGGTTGCAGGTAGCTGGAGAAGACACAGTCTTTCTATGGTCCAAGACAAAGTTTCACAGTACTATTGGCCCTAAGTCCTCTCATTGTTCGAAGCCGAGAGAGCCATCTCGAGTTGGCTCACTGTGTATACATGAATGATGCATAGAAATATTTTTATCATTATTTTATGTCCAATTCCCACTATCTCTTAGCTTGTTTGCCAATGAATAGCCTATCATTGAGTTTAGTCCAGCACAGGAGTAGTAGGGCTATGTTTGCAACAACCTTGAGGGGATAAATGAAAGTCCAAGAGTATTGAACTTGGCGTGAGTAAAAAAAGCTCCAGCCCATTGCTCCTAATTTCAAATTATGCCTGGAGATCACTTAGGTAAGTTCGAGGCGATAAATGAGCTTTATCATAATGAAATCATGATGGCTTCGCCTCATAAGGAAGATTGCATCCAGACTTGAAAAAATGTTCTTGTGTGATTGGATTCATTTTCAGCTCAGTGAGAGAGCCGAAATAACTTTTGATGTATATTCAAAATTCAATCTTGAGATGACTTGAGATGAGGTTGAAGCTGTAGTCGGAGGAAGCTCGGGAGAGCTGTTGAGGACGGATTAAGCGGTTGGTCCGTGCCCCGTCATCACTACCCATTTGTTTATTCACTTCGCGCTCCGCATCGTCAAGTTCAAAACAATCCAAAGTCGCTTATGATACCCGGCGCATAATTGCCCTGAGACAAACGTTTAGTCCATCTGATCACAAGCGACCCGTCATATCATCGGGAAAAGGGCAGTACTGGAACTCAAATTTTATGTGAATAACCTACCCCGCGAGGAACAACCAGAACACCCATAATGGCCTCCGCTAGCAACCTCTCGACATACTCCGATTGCGTCTCTTCTCTCCGCACATCTCTCAAATTTCTCGAATCCTCCGTTGAGACTCTCGACAATGGCGTCTCCGATTTTCCCCGTTTAGTCAATGTTCTCAAGACTGTCCGCGTAAGTACTCTCCACTTACTTACCTTGGTTTACGTCAACTTACACCGGGCAGCACTACGAACTCATCCCCCAACCAACTCTGGCCGCAGCCGAAGCCTCTCTACGCGACGAAATTGGACCATATATTGCCCTTCTCCTGGCTCGCGCGGACTCCCAGATTGAACGTCAGGGGCGTCGCATCGAGACTCTCAAAGCCCGCGCAGAGCTTCAGCAGGGTCGCTTGTCCCGCCCAGATGATAACTACGACGAGTACGGTGGAAAGCCTAAGAAGCAGAGAACCGGGAGTCGTAAGCTTACTGCAGAGGAGAAGCTCCGTGCGCGAGCAGTTCGGCAGCGTAAGGAGGCCCTGCGCTATGGTGTTGAGAGACTAGAGTTGGAGGTATTGCAGAAGGAGAGGGAGCTTAGGAAGAGATTGGAAGGATGAGGAGAGGAGGCGTTGATGATATCGGAAACGGCCAACACAAAAGATGCTCAATGGAGTCATGATGGAATATGGTCCCTCGATTCAACGAGGTTTCCAAAGCGACGCATAATGCCTGAGATGCTGAGACATAAAGGCGCATCGCAGCGAGCAAGCCATATGAGATCGGCACCGGATATACACCGGGTTCGCCAACATATCAAGTGCCGATCCCGCCAACGACAAGCCCGCGGATTCAGAGGCCGGAAGATAATCCACTGAGTTCAAGATGAACTCGAGACAAATGGTTGCATCAACTTGAACACGACCCAAGCTTCAGAACGGTACCCTGTCTAGTCTCAGGTAGGCGAGATTGGATATACTCTTGATGCCCAGTTTTTCCACGAACCTGCCACGCGTTCCTGAGGAAAACCTTAACATCGCATGCATTGGTCTTAATGACCATTGAATGGTCCCGCCGGTTGCAGATCCTAAATTTAGCCCCAAACTCACAATTGACGGACGTACAGGATTCAGTTCGCATTCCAATAATCATCGTGTTCACTAGGTCCAAGTGATGCCTTGATCCCTTGTCGTTGTAACTACAGCTTACTTGGTACTGTTCATATCTGCACCTGGCTAACCCAGATCCATTGACAAAATACAACCCCTTTCATACAAAGCCCAGCCTGCTAGCAAGTCCACAAGCACATTTCCTCGTAAATTTTAGGCCCGCAGCAACACCGGTTCGTCGGGCGTCATGCCACTCCGCCAGAGGGTGAGAAACAGTAAAAGATTCAAATCTCGTGGTTTTCCCGAGGATAATAGATAAAGCGAAGAACAGTAATTGTGAAGACAGTAGAAAAGAAGACATTCAAAGTGAAAAGAACTGCCTAGTTGCAGGCGCCGTGGTCCGAGGTATAACACAAGGGGGTTTTTCGGCCCAAATATACTCCATCCAACATATTTCCCATCCCAGTGTTGAAACCAAATCGCCGAGTCGTGACTCTAAAACCGTTAAAATGCGACAAACAATGAACGAGCAGCCCGTACGTGGGTCTGACGGTGTTCGACGAGCGACATATCGCACATCGCCGAACGGGTATCCCAGGGAATCCATGCATGGATCGTTGCTCATAACAGGATGAGGTAGTTGCTAGGTGCAATACCCGTCTCGCCGCTCTCCTTGCGTGCTTGCCACCACCTTCCGCTAACATCTGACACCTCGAGGATCTCGTGCTTGGAGAAAGAAATTTCGTTGGCATCATCTGGGTTGGCCTCGTAGCTGTAGATGGCCTTTGCTCTATAGGGATATTCGGTGGGTGGCACGACCTCGGTGTCGTTGCCGGGAGAGTTGTTTGTTTTGACTTGCGGTGGTTGTTGTTGTTGCATAACTGAATTGGTAAAACTTTGAGGAACGGCTGATCCACGTGCTCCTCCAACCTGCGAGATACCTCCTACCGGTGATGGGTTCTCGAAACCATTAAGTTGAGCTGAAGTGTACATCTGAGGGGGCTGGACCGAATTGGATGTCTCGGGGCGGCCACCATAGGCGTTCATAGTAGATCGATGAATCGTAGTGGATTCTTTGGCGAGGGCGAATGAGTCAAGGAATGCTCGGGGAGTGGAAGAAGGGCTGGATCCGAAGTAAAATGTCCAAATAACCTGATCCCTTATTAGATTTTCCTTGGATTGGATCTGAGATGCAACTCACAATGACCATGGCCAGCAGGATAAAACCAGCTGAGGCAGCCTCACGGGCGCCACTGTTAGAGTAAAGGAGCTGGTTGATTCCCGACGAAACCAAAACAATTCCGGCAGCGAGATAACCAGTCACAGCAACATGGTAAGTATGGACTGCGTCGCTTCCAATCACAACAAAGACACCGATAATCAAGCATAGACAGTAGATGCAGCTCCACCACACGAAAGTTGGGAAAGGATCGTTCTTGGCAAGGTCGGCATCGCTATTTTGTTGTACCCGTCCAATAATGCAGGAGACAAAGGTGATGAACCAGGCGAGCTGTGAAGGTCAATTAGTCGAAGTGTAGTGACAGGGCGCAACAAGACGCACCGTGCTAATAGAGAGCGTGGCCAGGGCGAAGGGGTCGCCGAGGATATTGCTCATTTGAATGCCCTTGCGTTGGCCATACATTCTTGAGTGATCCATTTTCTGAAGCGAGGGAGAGTTGAGAGAATACGATGGCATAAGGAACAACGGAATCGAACGAGCTTGCGATCGAGGTTGATGCTAAAGAGAGGGCACGCGCTTTCTTCGTTGGTGATGGTCGGTTGACAAGCAGGCGTAAGTAAGACTCGATTGCTACCGGAGCATTCGTCGGAAGAAAAGCGATGGAGAAACGAAGAGGCTGTGCTGGAATCAATTCGTTACGGTGCTATGCAGAGCCAAGCGAAGCGAAACAGTGTCGATCGTTTGTAGGATTTCGGTTGGCGTAAGACGAGCGGGATGTCGCGACAGATGGGAGAAGTCGAAGGGCAGGAAATAGGTAGATAATAATAGAAGATCGAATGGAAAATGAGTGGAATGACCCAAGCCCGTGGTTGAGATAAAATATTACCTTAGGTGAGCGGATTCAGTGGGACGGAAAGGAAGAAAAGAAGGAGAGAGTAGAAATGATTGAATTGAAGTGAACGGTTTGAAATGGGAAGAGAATGGACAGATTGAGTGGATGGGATGGGAAAAACGCGGAGACAAGGGGCAACCCAGCCCAGTCCAGTTCAGTCTAGCCCAGCGGAAGACCGGGGACCTTTTTCAACAAGCACAAAAGGTTCAGTACGCTTGAGATAGTGGATATTGCGGCGTGATGCAACTGCTAACAAAGTTGTGAGGAGGAGGTCGATAAGCGTGGTCGAGTTAACTTGAGAAGGTAAAAACAAATAACAACAGCCCGTGCAACTTGTGGAATATACAAATGCGCGTGGCTGTAATAAAGAGCAACAACTGGCTGCCGACTTCAATTCTGTGCTGATTGAAAGCCACTGCCACCCTAATCAATGTCGCAACGAATTAGAAGTAATGGCTGTGCTGCACTTCTTGGTAACCAGACCAGTAAAAAGGTGCTGTCGTGTGTAGCGTAGTAGCGGCAGACGTGACGCGGTCACAGTCAGAAGGGCTCGGAATCAGGGGAAGGGAGAATAGAAGCACAACCAGGGCCTGATCCAGCAGCAAGGGCAGCCTTAGCCTGATTCCGGTTCGTGCTGAGATTGTGTAACAAATTGAAGAGACTGGAATATCAATCAATGATATGGGGGAATGAACTTGGCAAATGGGGAAAACAAACTCGTCGGTAGAATGGTGAGTTTTCAGGAACCGATAAGAACCTGAGTCTTGTTTAGATTCAGGGCCTCAAATCCACTATAAAGTTCCCTGCGGCGATGCTTGGCCCCAGGCTATTGGGAAATGAAAGGCGCCTGATGGTACCGGGAGCTCTGGGCGAATCAAGTCACACCCTGCCCTTAGTTGTCTGTGGCGCTTCGTCTGCTCGTTGGCTCGGGCCCAGGTTCTGGGTTCTGGAGAAGCTGTCGTGACTGTCCGTGACAGGGTGGATTATACGTAGAAGGAGAGAAGCCGGACAACTATAACAAGCCGAGTCCGTAGAGAGTAATTGTTTCGTTTCAATTTCTTGCTTGTATGTGGTGATTTATTGGTGTCGATATCATTCGGAGATGATAAACGGGAGCAGCAAGAGCTGTGTATGAAATGCAGAGAACCTCCAACTTATTATGACAGTTCATCTGTCATTACCCACCCAGGCCTTCACAGGAATGGTTGGCAATGTGACTGTTGTCCAGTGATAGTAAGAGTCAACACTGTCTTGGAAACCCCAACCTACCCCAGCCAACATCATCAAGTTAAAGGAGCCCTGGACAGGAATTCTATCTGACTCGCATCAAGAGCAGTCAGCCCAGTTCAACAGACTGTGGCTGAAAATACTTCAATCTACTGTAAGACCGTTCTCATGCTTTTGCGAACCGGCTTCGTTTACCCCGTCTTGTTTGAGGTTCGACTAGGGTCAAGTCTAATGAGAGCTATTGGCTGGCTGCGAGGCCAGAGAAGTGGCCTTGACTCCATCGCAGGAGTTTCATCGATACCATCCCCGCTGGTCAGCACAGGGCCACACTTCACAAATCCCGCGTATACGACGTAGAAAATGTTGGCCAGAGACAGATCGACTAAAAGAGTATTCAGGTGAGCCTCCTTAAAAGATGCAAGACAATGAGTGGCTGGTGTTTGACTCGAATAAAGCACTAAGATAATGTGGAACATTGATTTCGCCCTGCCTTGTCACAACCATTCAAATGTGGTAACTTTCTCGGGCCGTTTCAACGCAGGAGTTGAACTTTCAGTTCGTTGTCTGAGCTTTTTTTGTTCTCAAAAAGATCTGATATTGCCAATTGCTTGCATCAGACCCCAGCGCCGGCTGATCGTTCTAAACCGGTTTTGTTAGATCGGCACAGCTAATCGCTACGGTTGCGGATCAATCATATTTTCTCGACGGGTTTTGTTCTTTCACCACCGTCACGAACTATAATCACGCTCAATTTTTGACCTAAGCCTTTCTTGCTGTCACCAAGTTATTATACCCTGCTAACCCCTGATGTGATACTCGAGCGATTCACTTGCCCGATTGAAGCCAGCTTCGTGCCACCTCAGGTATCTTCTTGGACGTGAAACCTGAATCTTCAGTTCTTGTCCTACACTTAAAGTCTTGAACCCAACTTGTGACCGGCTGCCTCACTACCCGCCAAGGCTCTGACAGCCCTAGAGTCGCAATTCATCCCATGTTGCACAATCTTCTGTGCCTGTGCCGAGAAAGCCTACTAAAAGGGCTCAAGGGCTTTTCTTGAAACTTTACTTCACCCCTGTCACGGAAGGGGACTTGCCCCTGGAGCCACCAAACTCAATGAGCGATAGGACGCACAGCCGCGGATTTTGCCTTCCCGATCGATCTCTAATTCTCTATGATTTTCATGGTGAAAGTCTTGCTTTGCCGTGTCCATTGACGCGTGGCTTCTCTTTGTCTTGATGATCGGCTGCACTACAAAGCAGATCTTTTGATGACCGCGCAGCATCGTTTGTGGAGCTGCTCCATTTGACAAAAAGCTTGGGCTGAGGCCCTGTTCCAACGGTCGCTGGTGTTGCTGATCATCTGTATTTCCCGAGGCTAGCGTCTGTGTATCAGGGCCAGTTATGGCCAAGGACCCTGCGACGTCTCTTGCTTGAGGCTCAACGTGAGTAAGGTGACATTTTGTTGTTTGGTGAAAGGCACCGCCCACGAGAAGAACAACAAGATAGCGTTTGTACTTGTTCGTCAGCAGCTGAGTCAATGACATGAAACTAGACTATGCAGTTAGCGTCAGGTACCAGTCGACGGCTAAGAGTGTTATACGGAACATGATCCACTCACGATCATGTGAGCTGCAATTAGAGAGATATTGCCTCCAAGTTTGCGTGGCACAGTTCGTCAAGCCGAACGACGTGAGAACTGATGATGTATCCAAGATGGCAAACTCAAATTCCGAAGTTTTCTAAACACACCTGCTACGCATGTTAAAACTGTTTCATATCTTGGATATCTCTTGGTATCAATTATTATTGGAAGCTTCACGAGCAATGACGTAGAGAAACAGGTTTCCAAACCAGTAATGAGTCCATGGCTTGGTTGAATAGAGCAGCCAAAACGCAAAATGCCCAATGTAGACTTGGCCCGAGTAAGGCTTGTATCATATTCAACTGGCGAAACCACAGGTTCCTTGTTCGCCCTCCTGGTACCATTCTTCATCCTCGTATCTCAATATAATATTTAAAAGACGGCTAGAATCTGCTAGCTAACGTTGCATCACAATCACTGAAAGTCACATTGGTTGACAAGCTACCACCATCAGTCATGCCACGAGGCAGCGAAACGGCATTGAAACATAATGTAAGTAATTAAGAGCTTAGGAGCACTGAAGTCTTGTTAATAAGCATGCAGAAGGGTTGAGATTACAAAAGTCCATATGATAAGGCATCCGAAATCTGGGTTGTCTTCGACGTGAAGCTGTAGCAGAGAAGCTGCGAGATATGATGGAGTGGGCACCGAGTCGGCGTATTCGGTTCCGAAACAATCGTCTTACAATTTCCCTGCCATAGATAACAATAACGTATGGAATGATGTAAGCGGTGTGGTACAATTTCAACCATCAAGAATCCAGAATGCGATGTTCTAGCCAAGATACTGAAGGCTAGGAGTTTAGAACATTGCTGTCAAGTGAAAACCCAATCTCTTGACATAATGTAATTGGGTGTGCAACTTTGACTTAGTTCAGTGTCTTCCAAGCAGGGTCAGCTTAACTACATCTCGCTTTTAAGTGTTGTGAACGTTGTAAATAGTTGACATTTAAATCTTGCTTCCGGCTTAGTACCTGGTGATGAGGCCCAAGAACAAAAACAGTCTTTGGGGTCTAGGACAAAGGACCATTCAGAGAATTCGCATCAAAACAACCCTGAGAAGGTTCTAGCAGTAATTTACATTGAAAAGAAAAGTTGCAGGCCAACAGCATTACACTGGAAATTGAGCTTGAGATTGTGATATTCATACCCACTGCATTGGTCTAGAGTTGGTATCGACATTAGAGTGGGACTTCAAAAATGCGTTTATGGCCGATATGAGGAGGCAGTCTATTGTAAAGTTAGGTTAAAAAAAAAGTGGGATACTTGATCTCCTAACGAGATGTTGTTTATGCCTGAATCAAGTGCAAACGATGGGATGACTGAGAAATATTGTACGGCCTAGCCTCACCACCTACAGTCACGCCCTGCAATGCTATTTGTTCATAAACTGGTTCGAAGTAAAGCGAATAGCCAACGTCTTGACGTACCGACGTTGAACTTCGGTACATCTATTGGACCATCAGAGCAGTTGATATGCGTTGGAACGTGTGCCTTTAGCTGCCTCAAATACTAACAAGTCTAAATCAAGTAATTTCTTAATGTCAAGGGTATCTTCGAATATGATTTCATAGCTCTTCTTCAGCCTCCAACTCTCGCTCTGCCCTCCTTACCTGGCGTTCAACAACCTCCACACGAGACTCTAGGTTGGCCATCGACTTTGAGTTGTCAAGGACACCTGTTTCGTACCAGGAGCGAACTACGATTTCGCTCCTTTGTCTAAGGTCGGCTATTTCAGCAGCTTGTGCGGTTTGAGTTGCTTCGATTGCTCTCATTCTGTCCTGCAGTGCCACAAGCGCTGCGCTATCTGCAGGGTCTGGAATCGGACTGTCTTTGATCGCGGTAAGGGATGATAGAGTTGCAGGAAAGGCGGACGCTGAGGCTAGGACAATGGATTGGAGGGCATCGATGTTCAGCTGTGATGGTGGCTCAGATGGGTCTGGCGAATGAAAGAAATCGGGGTGAGCCCTGTCTGATAAGGAGTAAGTATGGATCCAGACAGTAAAGTTTACTGATGCATACAAATCTTCATAAGCTCGTGGTAAACGCGGACATCAGACAGGAGCATTGAGAACCGCCGCTCAAGCTTGTTGAGTTGGCTAACCGCTGACTGGTCCTGGGCAAGCGCTGGTGATTGGTTCTGGCCATAGAGAAGATGCTCGATACGGAGAAGTCGCGACTCCAGTAGGTCGAGCGTAGAAAGGGTCGTTTCGTCCATATTGGTGGCCATCGTGACAGCGATCGCGCGGCACAAGCGCGGGACCTAAAGGTGAGGTAAGGTGAGGTAAGGTACGGCAGAAGAATGACGGGTGGATGCGGTCAAGGGCGAAAGTGGGGGGGTCAGGAGGATGTCATGAAATTGTGAGACCTGCAGCAGAATCATGGTCTTTGTTATCGCATGAAGCGGCGCATTTGGATAGATGTGCTGGGAAAGTAAAATACAAGTTCACATTGAACAGATATTGTGTTTCTCTCATAAGTAGTATTAAGTGCGTCATGCTATGAAATATAAACTCAATGCCTGTCATCATAAGGTCATTACTTGAAGAATATACTGTTCGCCTCACAGCCCCCTGGAAAGCCCTGAAGATATTCCCCAGATTAGGATCATGGCTTGTCGATAAAACCCGATGATTCGTCAACTTATCATCTTGGCGCGCGCTCATTGGCCCATGAGCTCGGCATAACACTCCAACAGCTCTCCGTCGTTTATTTCAAGGATCGTGGCAGGAGAAGAGACCCAACCAGGCCCTGTCAGGAATTCGTACTAAATCATCTCCTGACTGTTTCTTCTTCCTCCTGCATCTCAGTTATCCACAACAGCCTCGTTGGCATTTGGCTCGTGACTTGCCGTTCTGGTCTGTCGTGATCGGAGTGTTTAACTGTTTGTTCGCCAGGGGCCTTTGTGCCGCGGGACGGTGCAGTAACGAGCAGCGACCGGATTGACGCAATCAGGTCTAGGGCTGCTGGCCTACCAACTGTCCGCCTCGTGCCTAGTCAGCAATCGGATTAGGATCCCGAGGAACGCAGCGATAACGAACATACATATCTTCAACACTACGACGCCTTACACCTACGTTACAACAGCGCGACGCATAACCTAACTACAGCCAGTTCTATACCTCGCGACTGCGCCGAACCTCCTCGGACTCTACATCTTTTCGCCGTGTAATGACGAACTACTCTACCATATCTGATGGAAACGCTTCTTTATTTAGAAGCGCCAGCGACATGTCAAGGTGAGGAGACGTCTCCCCTCTAACACCGGTCATGGAATCACTCGCTAACGATAGACTTCTCAGACCTCGACGTCGCGGTCATAAGGATGGCGGCCATGGCGGCCAAGCCACCACGATCAGCAGTGTCGTAAACCTGCTAAATACAAGTACGTTCGCGATCTCTCACTCCACGGGCACGTGCTGATATAGGACACCCAGTTGTTGGAGCTGGCACTCTTGCCATGCCCTCTGTTATGTCTCATATGGGTATTATGCTCGGAGTGGTGCTAATACTATGGTCTGGATTGACTGCTGCTTTCGGTCTTTACCTGCAATCTCGATGCGCCCGATATCTCGACCGAGGAACGTCCTCCTTCTTCGCCCTATCGCAAATCACCTACCCCAACGCTGCCGTTATATTCGATGCTGCAATTGCGATTAAGTGCTTCGGAGTTGGGGTGTCTTACATGATTATCATTGGGGATCTTATGCCTGGTGTGGTGTTGGGGTTTCTGAGCAACGCTAATAGCGCTCCGTATCTCGTTGATCGAAACTTTTGGATCACTGCGTTCATGCTCATTATTATTCCCCTCAGTTTTTTGAGGAGG
Source organism: Fusarium burgessii (assembly GCA_002980515.1). Taxonomy (NCBI): domain Eukaryota; kingdom Fungi; phylum Ascomycota; class Sordariomycetes; order Hypocreales; family Nectriaceae; genus Fusarium; species Fusarium burgessii. Next base: position 28,742 of record PVQA01000063.1, on the reverse strand, counting down.
TTGGATTCACTGAAGTATACCAGCATTGTTGCGCTGGTCTCTATCGGGTATTTAATTGTCTTGGTCATCTATCACTTTGCGTCCGACAAGCACGCCGATCCAGGTAGTATCCGTGTGATCCAATGGGGCGGAGCTATTGAGACGTTGAGCGCTCTCCCAGTTGTTGTGTTTGCCTATACTTGCCACCAGAACGTATGTCAAACCCTCCTCCTTTTCCGATCCAGCTAACCCAACTAGATGTTCTCTATCCTCAACGAACTAAAGGATAACTCACCAGCAAGCATTGTCGGAGTTGTCGGCACAAGCATTGGCTCTGCTGCCTCCATCTATATTGTAGTGGCTATTACTGGTTACCTCACTTTTGGCAATGCTGTTGTAGGCAATATTGTTTCCATGTGTACGTTTATCCCATACTGGTTCTCACACAAACTAACAAAGGTAGATCCTACTGGAGCTGCTTCAACAATCGGAAAAGCCGCCATTGTTGTACTAGTCACTTTCTCAGTCCCTTTACAGGTTCACCCATGCCGAGCTTCACTAGACGCCGTGTTGAAATGGAGACCAAACCGCAACTCGTCGAATAATGGGCGAACTGCAACACCGCTACTCCCTGCATCCCCAGCCGGCGATCATGGAAGTACTGCCCCGATGTCCGACCTTCGATTTGCTGTGATCACTACTTTCATTCTCACCTTTGCCTACATGACTGCTCTCTCAGTCACCAGCCTTGATCGTGTCCTGGCCTTCGTTGGCAGTACCGGGTCCACTTCTATCAGCTTCATTCTTCCAGGTCTCTTTTACTACAAGATCAGTAACCCGGACAGTATCCACCATCAACGACTGGCCAAGGAAGATGATGATATCGATGACGACTCTCCCACCTCGGATGTCGAGGACTCTGCTGCTCTGGCCCAGAGCACAACTAGCGTTCGCAGTGGCGTGAGTATTTCTAGCAATGTTAGCACTCGCAGCAACCGAAACTCATGGCGATGGAGACGTAAGTGGCGATGGGATCTCGAGCATGTCGAACATCATCATCTCCGCAGACTTGCCCTCGTACTCGCGATTTACGGAGCCGTTGTCATGACTGTGTGTCTTATTCTTAACATTTTCTTTGCTGTCACTCATTAAAATGTATCATTTTCTCTTACGGCCTCACGGGGGATGACCATTGTTGGATACAGGCGTTGTTAGATGGGGTTATATGATGTTTTTTTTTTTCTTAGCGTGTTAGCTTCAATAGATGGCTTAAACATAGACATGGTATTGGGTAGCGCTTCAATACAATTATAATAGCGACAAATGGATTGGGCTCGTAATATGAACCCTTCTAACAAATATCGTACAGTTGCCCGCAAATGCTGAGCAGGTCATTGATCCAGTAGCCTGCTGGGCCCTACTTCTCGGTCTTGATCGAGCTCCCAGATTTTGTCGACCACATCTAAACTTCATGGTGACATCCCAAACCAACGCCTTGAGATGCCTTTCGCACATATAATACAACTCTCTAGGCCACTTATCGAATTCTGACCTTTTCCTGGTTTATAACCCCCTTTGAATGTCCTTCTTTGGGGCCAAATTGCTTCTTTGGTAGAATCCCCACCATCGAGAGTAGCCTCCAGGCTGTGTCTGTGGGTTGTGCACCAACACCGATCCAATACCTCGCGCGTTGACTATCGAGCTTGATATCCTTGTGAAGCTTCCCAGATGTGTCGTAAGGGTCGGGTTTAGGAATTGGGTCATATGTACCGATGACCTCGAGCGGGCGGGAGTTGCGAGCCGTTCTAAACACTTGTTAACGATGTGTTTGGTTAGATAGGTATCGTGGGCTGGCGCACCGGGCGTGGGCAATGACAATATTGTAGAAGGGCTGGTTTCGGCGCCCAAATCGGGCGAGACGGATCTTCACAACCATGGCGGCGATGCGGGGGACTTGAAGACCACAATGAAAGCAATCACCAGTTGTTGCTACTATCTTGAAGGTTGGGTCAATTTCGACACGGAACCGGAGGTTATTTTTTCCGATGTGGCTTGTTCATTTGGAAGCTGGTGGAGGCGACCGGGAATAGTGTGGCTTTCCAAATGCAGCTCCAATGGCTGATGAAGCAGCTCTTGCCGAGTGATGTCAGTCCCTGACTCCCTGGACTTTTCGACCATTCGTCACTGACGACATTTTCGAAATCACCCAACTTTAACATCATCTGAACCCATACGACGTTTGGTCTTCATTGAGATCTTTGCGAATATTTACCGTTTACTATCAAGAACACAAGATTCAAAAGCAACATGGCGATCAAAGTAAGCTATGAGCACTCTTATTCGAGCTGTTTCGCTCATTGACTGACTGTTTCAGACACTGGGAGCTAAAGCTGCTGCTGCCCTTGACCAGGAGCTCATGAGCACTGGAGCGTTCTCCATTGATCAGCTTATGGAGCTCGCTGGACTTGCTGTTTCTCAAGCTAGTCAGTGAATTCACCTTTCATGTGCTTTTGACTTTTAAGATTTCACATTGGTCTCACAAAGCACATGTCATACCTCATTACGAGGGACTGCTAACATCATCAGTCTATCGCCTCCAGCCTCTTGAGAGTGGCCGCAGGATCCTCATTGCTTGTGGACCTGGAAACAACGGTTGGTTCCTCTCTGTTAACCCCAAACACTGATGGATGCTCACTAATAGCACCAGGTGGTGATGGACTGGTCGCTGCTCGTCATCTTCGTCAGTATGGCTACACCCCGACCGTCTTCTATCCCAAGCGGAGCAAGAACGATCTCTATCAGGTAGGTTACCAAGATCATCTTGTTTTTACTGTGTTTCACCACGAATATCGCATATCGTCTTGTTCAGTACAATTTTGTGATCTTGCAGTTATGCGCTTCTCACAATTCTTTTGTCGGTTTCTACCAGTACTGCGGGAATTGTTGAATGGTAACAATCGGTGTACCGGAAACTCGGTGTACCCAGCTTTCAACCATGTCTCGTCTCGGTTCCATATCCGAAAGCCGAATAGCTGCTGATACTGCTCCCAGCGACTCGCAAAACAACTCGAAGATCTTGAGGTCCCTTTTGTAGATGATTTCTCCTCGGCGTTGAACTCGACGGATCATGTTGTCGACGCGATCTTCGGTTTGTAATTGTACTTTCTCGCTAGCGATAACGCCTGACCGTTCAACTAGGTTTCAGTTTTTCAGGAGAAGTTCGAGAACCATTTCCTGCCGTGATTCAAGCTCTTCAGGATACGAAGCTGCCAGTCACGGCGGTTGATGCTCCCTCTTCCTGGGACATCGAAAACGGTCCACCAAAATCGGGACTTGGCAGTTCCTTCATGCCTACAGCACTCATTAGCTTAACGGCACCAAAGCCACTAGTGAAGCATTTCAAGGGTCGACACTTTATTGGCGGGCGGTACGTACCAATCAATCGCGGTGTCTCGAGGCAACTAACTTCTAGCATAGGTTTGTGACTCCATCCATCGCAAAGAAATATGACTTCGAGGTCCCGGAGTATAAGGGTATCGATCAAGTGGTTGAGATTGAAGTAGCTGAACAGAAGCTCTGAGAGACATGGTTGGATTGATCGCGAATCGGAAATTGGGAGCATGCTGGAACTACCTTTGGTCGAGTTTTTGAATATAACAGACGTATTACATGACCCGGCAGCCTCCTCTCAAACTATTTGGACAGACTGGGCTTGGGCACTGTCCTTCACGCATACCATTCCGATCAAATACCAGGCCTCGGGGGCATACAAGCAATGGCGGATGGAAGAAGTGACAGAATTCAACATAAACGAGATAATCTTTCCCGCAGACGTGGCATGCAGCCGAATGCTGCGTGCACATTTATCTTGAACTCGAGCTTTATTCTTAAAGTTCGAGTGGGTGATGATCGAAGTCGATAATTGGGAAAGGGGAGGCTTGCACGAACGACATGGACAACGACGTTGAACAATGGCGTATGGATGATGAGTAAGTAGGGACAAGTTGACAATTACCATAGACAAAAGATACCGGTGATCATTTCTCAGGAGTCGTTGCAAAATAACTTTCTGACAGTAACCGGATAGGGCTGATATAAAGAGTGTGGCGTCGAAACGAACATGCCGTTTAAGAAAGTACAGAGGTGGTTGCCACCGAGGCCCAGTGTGCCTGGTATACCCAGGGGGCTTCAGGGGGTTACAGGTACCTAACCGGAGCTTAAAAAGGCGAGAGGACGAGTCCACGTCAGGTTGGTTGTCTCGGCCCCAGGCGACGTTACCTGGAAGACTCGTGGCAAAAGAGGGACATGGTGACGAGCGGATGGTACCGCGCAAAAATAGAAAAGGGAACAAGAGCATGCGACCACGAGGCATTTTGAAGAAAGTGATATTAAAATCCTGTGCGTCCGCCGAGCAGCGACTTTTGGTGGAAAACACTACCTTACCTTTACGTTTGTCTGATGAGCACCGTCAATGAGCCGGAGCATTTGCTCCTTGACCCGCACGATAGGCGGGGGTGGTAATGCAGCGCTTGCAAAATGTACTGTATGGATAAACGAACCTCAAACTGGATCCGCTTTTCCGACATGAGAGACCGAGTCTCTTCATGAACCAAACCGAAAGCCACATATCAATATCTTGAATAGCGTTTCCCATTAATATTCTGGCAGAATTGAAATCTGCATTGATCGACACTAGAGCCGGCCGACTGACTGACCAGAGCCTCTGTTGCGCCCGGTATGAACGATCGAACAGATCTCTCCGTCATACTGGCGCCATCAATATGTGACCGGAGACATGTTGGACGAGGCTCCAGAAAAACCCAGCGGTTAGGGGCCTCAGAGATTCAGGCTCGTCATTTTGCCCCTCGACCGTTGGCTAGTATCTGCGTGTTGGACATGTCAGCATGTCTTGCGCAACTACATGATGAAATAGTTACAGAAGGGAAGACTGGTTGATACTGGTAAAGACTGACATTTGAATTGGGGTTGGCCCGAGCTATAGGACCCCAACGCTACAACGGTCAGGGTCCTTGTGGTGGTCCACGATCTCGGGACCCACGATCGTGAATGGATCATTATTATGGTAGATCGAACGGCGTCACGTCACGACATCGACTCTACTGGCTGGTCTAATCAAGCGCCAATGCGGTCGATATACCCTTTAAATCACATCAAGCTAGCAGCAAACACTCAAAATTTCCTTTTGATTGCTGCACGGTAATATTCGACTCGTGGAACGAACATGCCGAATTCAGCTGCGCCACAGCCAAGGGCCCTGTGTACTGTATGGGTCAGATCAAGGATTAAGTTCCGAATGTTTAAAACTGCTTCTGATCGCATCTGTGAAAGCTGTGGTGTCTTTTGGGGCTACCCCTGCACCCTGTTAATAGGCAGGATTAGTGGCGTCTCTCGGTCAGCTTGTCAGCCACATATCGGCCCCGGCCGCGGGGTCTAGACCATCAAGACCATCAAAGATAGCCTGGCCATGCAGCTCCTTCTCCGATCATGACAGTCTGCAGACTGCAAATACTTGGTCTCAAGATCGAGAGGCAATTATAGGACAACCAAGACAACCTCGGACGACAAAATGAGCCTGGATTCGGTGGTACCAGCAGTGGCACGTTTCTTTTGTTCTATTGGGTTCGCCAGTAGTTGACGGATGGTGGTGGTCCATGCTGTGGCGTAACTGGTTTCGATATCCCATCAAAGAACTCCTCGAAGTCAATTTCAATTGGGCGAGAGTTTGGAAGCAGTTGCAAGATAAAGCTGCCTGTCGAAGATCTTGCTCTTTTTGGTCACCACCCTTCAAGTTCGACAAGGGCGGAGCCACTCTCAGCCACCAGCATGGGTAACCTGATGTAGTGTTAAAGAATGAATGTTGGCAAAATTTGATGCATCAGTCGGTAGGATTTGCCTCTGCGTTTGCTGCACGGATACAAAACGGAATTGAAAGTCACTCAAGGGATCCTTGTCAAACATTTAGAGGGTGAAACATTAACGGCTGTTAAGTCTTTGCCCCAGACACTTTCAGATTTGGGGTCAGTGTTGGTTTTTTTTTTTTTTTTTTTTGCAAAAGCATCTGGAGTCTCATAATTGCTCAGCCCAGGTACCCGCAAAAGCCGGGGGAAAAGCGCCTAGGCGGTGAAGGGTTTTGACAAACCGGAAGGATTCCTCATAACAACAGTGGTCAATTTATGAATCGCGTTCAGCGATACAGATCCACGATGGTGGATGGGCCTCAGGCGGCCTCATCAGCGGTCAAGTTAAAGACGGAGAGGCTATTCCGGCGTGGATCATGACGTTTTGGGATAGGGAATGTAGCATTACCATAGCAAAATGATGCATATCAGCTGTGTGACGAGGAAATGCGATTTCCGCACCAAAATGCGGAAATACGAGCAATCTCAGTTAGGTCCTTTACTTTCCTCAAAGCGGAGAGCTTCCTCCCTAGAGCCCAGGGTCCAATCAGGCACCGACAAAAAAACAACAACCCTGAGGTGGCTCCCAGTATTGCAACGTATTGCTGCAGTGCCATAACTTGGCTCTGCAGGAGAAAAGCCACCGAAAACCCAGTAGCATGGATCTTACGGAAGACTCAATATTATTCATACTGTGCTGTACGGAAGCCGAAGGGAAATGGTGGTGATGGTGTCGAGATGCCTCATTGACGTCATATCGTAAACTGCCGTCGACCTGCTAGAAGATTCCACGGCAGAGAAGATCTTTCCAGTCCAAATGTAACATTCCATAACTTTCGCCGAAGGACAGTCAGTAATTAACCATGGATACTGTTGCCACAATGGTCAGCGGCTGCATATGCCATCTGCACGAGAATCTTTGACAAAACAGCGAACACGAACAGCCACGGGGTTTCCCAAACCTCAGCTGTGAGTTGAGTTCTTTTACCTAAAGTTGGTCAGATATCTCAACCATCAATTGGACCACTTGACGGCCTCCATCGACTAGCTATACCATTCTGAGTATAGAGTCAGCCAGCCATGCCTGCTTCATTCATGCAATGCATAACCGTTTCTTCAATTAACATAGATGTCGGCCACGCAATCGCACCCGTTGTGCTTCCTTGTTGAGCTGCCGAGACACATATCTCTTTCAAAACTGGGACGAGTTAGACCCGCACGGGATCTATAGATGCTGACGCCCAACCTATTCAGCCTCGTTGTATGTAGTCCAGGACGGCGGGGTCCCTGACTCTTCTCGGAGCGATATCTCCTTAAAAATCCATCGCGCCAGGTGTCGAAGCTTCTGGTTCTTTAGCTTCCAGAACTGGATGCAGCCATCTAGAGGCACGATGTCGTCGATGGCTTCAAATCACTGCAGGTGTCGTCAGGGTTGCGGAGCCTTTGGCAAGGAACGGGGTCCCATGTGATGACTCCTTTTCAGTCGGCGCTGTTTATGCGGTCGACCTTACATATTGCAAGCCAAAAAGATTAGGTACTAGTTCGACGGGGAGTTGAGGCTAAAGCGGTAAGTTCTAAGAAGGACAATCGCGGCTGACGCAGATAGGTTTGCGACATCACGCGTTTTAACATAAAGTGACTCATTCAGAGCAAGAAGAAAGAAGACACTTGGCAAATGTTACTGGAGGAGGCAAATATGTGACGAAAGCCAGGAGGAGCCCCTGCGGACAAAAGGAAGAGTTCTTGGGTTGCGTTGTGGTAAAGTCATGAGCAACTACGTTTGAAAAGCAAGGAGCACACAGGGGCAGGAGGTAAACGAAAGTACTGAAGTCAGCTTGAGGATTTACCGCACATTTCTCCAAGACGGGATTTCTCGGTGTGGAGACTGGCATGTTGTTGGGTTTCAAAATTGTTCTTTGAGCTTTATCATATCGAGCCCGCTGCAAAAGCTCCGCCCCTGACTGTCTTGTTGATCACTTGCTGTATGAACGCACCGACGGATCAACTTTCTTAATCTGTTCATAGCAGGGTATAGCTTGCCTTTATGAGATGGGATTGCGATGCTGTTTCTTGCCTGCAGAAGGTTACGTGGACTCGTGGAGTTGAGTGACTCGTGGTGATGCAGGTTGCATAGTGAAGCTCCTTAACTGAACTCGCGCTTCGACTTCTCTTCACCATTATGTAGCATTTTCTATAAGAAGTTTTATGAAAGTTGACAAAATTCAGATGAGAGCTATATCGAATTTTTGAAATATATACTGATCCAAAGGACTCTTGGATACTTTTAGCCTATGTACGTCAAGATAGTCATAAGCTTATTACAAACTTACAACAAATCCGCTGTATTCTTCTCAGATCATTGGTCCTTCAACAAGCATACAATATCATTTATACATGGCTTGGGGTCCATCACCTTAAAGATTCAGCATTCTCATATCGATATTTGAAAGAAGTGAAATCAAGGCGAAAGACCAGCGTTAAAATGCTTCGATGAGGTAACTTTGTTCCCTGTGACGAGAATTTCTGATCTTTGCGCCCTGCGCACCACGTATCGAATATCGCGTGGACGATATGGCCTAGTTAGGCCTGGCTCACGGAAGGCTTAACAAGGTCTCGTTCATCTTTACCTTGTCAAGTTGGCCTTGGGATTAGGGTGCGAGAAATTTGACACTTTCGATTAGACGACAAAAATGAGAGGTATAATCGCAGGCTCTTTATACTGCATTGGAGAGGTTTCTCGGTCATGATGATAGCTAGATCTTCATTCTAAAGCTTTATGTTAGGTGTTAGTAAAGGGAAATCAGTATATATTTGTTAATGTGTGATCTTTGTCTTTGAGTTGTGGGCTGAAGCTTCTTTTAACCTTTAATCTGATAGCTCTATACTAGACTCTACGTTAGAGGAGTCCAATCAGAGAATTATAAGTTTATTCTAAATTATTCCAAGGAAATCTGTTTAACAATATTGATTGATTGATAAAGCATCAATTAAGATAAAAAATTCAATTTATATGTAATGAACCTTCATAATGACTCAATCAGTATCAGGCTCTGCCTGAACTCTGAGTTAATTAGGCTTTCTTTTTTGATGTGTTGGCTTGATATATCTCATTGAGATATCATAAGCCTTGCCTATCAATCAATCAACGACTCAATCAGCAACCTTATTTGTAGCTGTTTGGGGTATAAGAAGTCCTCCTAATCCTTTACTGCGATCCGACCAAGCCAACCAGGAGCGCATTTTTTCACAATCTCGAGCAATCACTCTCATCTTATGAGCCATCAACTCGACGATTCTTTCCAGATCGCTGGCCCAATCATCCCTTCACTCATTATGTCAGCACCTTCGTGGAAGACAGTAACTACCAAAGATGAGCATTATATAGGCACTGAGCGAGTCTTGGCCTCATGATCTCTCAATAGCCCATCCACCTATTTGCGAGACAGCGGCCTCTGGACAGCCTGCAAGGAATCAAAGCAAGTCATTGAGACATATTTTCGCTTACAGGATTGGAAGAAAATCCGAGAGAGTAATAATAACCCAAGACTAATTAAAGACACCGAAAAGGTGCCAGAGTTGGTACACTTCCGAAGCAAAAACTCAAAGAATTAATACTCCGTCGTGTTCCTTTACCAAGATCTATTTATTTTCCAACCTGAGAGTTGGGATATTGCTTGGAGCAATATGCGGTCTGACATACATGGCTATCGATGCCATAACGACGGGGGTAATCGAAACTTTCTGGCTCATAGATTACCGTATCAAGAAGCGAGCCAAAGTTCCTTTCAAGGAGCGCTGGAGCCAGAGGGTATTTCGTCAAGATGGGCGTCGGTTCACTGAGGTGTATCGTATCTCGGATTGGAAGTTTCCATGAGACTGCGATGGATTGTGACAGCTTCCTCATGCCTGTTGAAGCAAAGGCTGACGAGCTATGTGATCAGGATAGTGAATTCTGCGTGATGGAGGGACTACTTCCATACTTCGGCATTTTGGCGTGCGAGGAGTATTGATCCGCAGCGTTCAGTATTGATTCAGATAAGGACTGAGACGATTTTCAGACCAAAATCTTGACTAACATCAAATACTTATTAGGAATGAACTTGGAAAGGCTCAATCTGTGCGATCAATCTTAATGTGCATTCCACAGTGTGTTGAGAGACAGGCCTAAAGAAGACAGGTTTGAAGCCTAGTGATTATCTGAGAAGAAGATAGCAACCATACCCTTCTGCTTTATAGGGAGACCCACAGAGACTTTGTATGCTGAAACTTCTCATTTGTTATGAGACTCGCCTGACAGGGAGTGGCAAGTCAGATGCATATTTCACCATTCTGAGACATCACGCCGGCCATGCCTCTATTTAGTTGAACAACAAGCATGGAGACGTAGTGGGCATCAAGAAACAACTGCTATCAATTTCTGAAAGAAAACACACTAACAATCTTGACATAACTAGCTATTATACATCGTATACATATACAAGTGCAGACATAGGAAATGAATTCGCGTCAGGACCTCTTGGTCTGGGACTCGAGGGTCTGACTGTAGACACATAAGAAACGAATTCGTGTCGAGACTTCTTAGAGAGTCCGACTGTGAACAGACATAGAAAATGGATTAGGTGCCATCCCTATGCGACTTAGGTTGATAGGGTTTGACTGTCGATACATCTTGCACCATCATTCCAGGATGATGCTGGACCTGTTGCCAGGAACTTGGGCGTTCCTACGGATGGCGCGACAGGGAACTTCCAGATCTGACCACTGGTATTCTCCGAGCCGTAGAGGTTTCCGTCTTGTGAAGCGTAGGCAGCTCCCCAAACGTTCTGGCCAGCGATCATACCGAATTGCTTGAGAGTCGTCCAGGTGTATGTGGTACGGCTGAACTTGCACAGCGTGGATGTCTTGCCCTGGTCATCGTACATGATCGAGTACATAAAGTCACCGCCGCCAGGAACAAAGGCCCAATCGGCGGAGTTGAGGGGGTTTTGGGCAGTACCACTCATGAGAATCTTGCCGTAAGTGGACGAGCCAGGCATGAGATCGATGCACCACCAGCCTTCTCCCTGGTTCGAAATCCAGAAGCGCCCTTGGTTGTCGATATCACCCATTTGTACGAGACGGTCATTAGTACGAGTATTGAGTAGTGTCCAACCACCATCGCCGCCGATACGGATAACTTGAGAACCTGTGTCATCCATATGCATAGCGTAGATATAGTTGTCAAAGCGGTTATAACCGGCGGCATTGATCCATCCGCCGGGACCGACATCACTCTTGATAAGAGTTGTCTTACCAGTAGTGATCTCGACGCGGTAGAGAGCGGTCTTCTGTATGAGGTAACCGTAGATATCACAGTTGAAGGAAACTGTGGCTGCCGGCGCAGTAGTCGTGGTACTGGTGGTGGTATGCCTGGAAGATGTTGAAGATGTTGAAGATGTAGTAGGGCGGGGAGCTGGAGTTGCGATGACCACGGTGGCAGGGTCGCCAGGCTCGCCCGGAGCATAAGTGGAAGTAACAGGGGTAGAGATTGTAGTACCACCGTTTGTAGTGATAGTGACAGTGCGACTCGGTGGCATTTCGACGATGACTGTACCGGGATCGCCAGGTTGACCAGGTGGTGAGTATGTAGTGTATCGTGCAGTAAGTGTGCTAGGTCCAGCCGTTGTGACCGTGACGTTGTAAGGAGGGGGGTATTGCACGATAACAGTATCAGGATCGCCTTGAGTTTGGGCAGGCGCAAAGAGAGTGGTAGGTCGGGTAATAGTGCTAGCTGTTTGTGTCGTCGTGACAGTATATTTGGGAGGTACCCGCACAATGAAGGTGCCTGGATCGCCCTGAGTAGCTGGCGGTGCGTAAGTTGTTGTAAGTCGAGAAATAGTTGAAACGGTGGTTGTGGTAGTGACGTTATACGCAGGAGGCATCTGTATAATGACTGTACCGGGATCTCCTTGTGTAGCCGGTGGTGAGTAGGCAGTTGCAACACGTGAAATGGTTGATACAGTCTGTGTTGTGGTGACATTGTATGAGGGAGGCACTCTCACGATGAAAGTGCCTGGATCGCCTTGAGTGGCAGGCGGTGCGTATGTCGTGGTAAGACGGGAAATAGTTGAGACTGTAGTCGTTGTCGTGACGTTATACTCAGGAGGGACCTGAATCCAGACGGTTCCGGGATCACCTTGCGTAGCAGGAGCTGAGTATGCGGTTGCAACCCGAGATATTGTGGAAACAGTCTGCGTTGTTGTGACGTTGTATGAAGGGGGAATTTGCACAATGATAGTACCGGGATCTCCCAGCGTAGCAGGGGGGTTATAAACAGTAGCAACGCGAGAAATAGTTGACACGGTTTGCGTTGTTGTGACATTGTACTGTGGTGGCATCTGCACTACGACTGTGCCGGGATCTCCTTGAGTGGCTGGGGCCACATATCTGGTCGCAGGTCGAGAGATCGTGGGAACAGTCTCTGTGGTAGTGACATTGCGGTCAGGGGGGACCTGCACGATGAAGGTTCCGGGATCACCCTGTGTATCTGGTGGCGCATATGTTGTAGACATACGAGTGATCGTTGGAACCGTCTGAGTAGTTGTTACATTATACTCAGGTGGCAGCCTTACCCAGATGGTTCCTGGATCACCTTGTGTGCCTGCCGGAGAATAGGTTGTATAGGGTCTCGAGATCGTACTAACAGTTGATGTGACAGTGACGTTGTACTCGGGCGGTACGTCTACGTAAATCGTTCCAGGGTCTCCTTGAGTGGCACCAGGACCATACGTTGTCCTGACACGGTTGATAGTGGTGATTGTGTGAGTGACAGTCACGTTGTAATCCATTGGGACTTGGACTAAGACCGTATTAGGGTCACCTTGGGTGGCAGCTGGGAAGTAAGATGTCCTAACCCGACTGATTGTGCTGACTGTCTCAGTGGTCGTGACATTATAGTCAATAGGAACCTGCACAAGGACCGTGTTAGGGTCACCTTGAACGGCCGCTGGGTTATAAATGGTTCTGGCCCGACTCATCGTGCTGACAGTTTCAGTGGTAGTCACGTTGTAGTCGACTGGGACCAGGACCAAAATCGTTCCCGGATCACCCTGAGTTGCACCTGGGCTATAAGTGGTCCTAACCCGACTGATTGTGCTGACAGTTTCAGTCGTGGTGACGTTGTAGTCGACGGGGATCTCGATAAGCACGGTATTGGGATCGCCTTGACTATCGGCTGGCATATATGTAGTCCTAACACGGCTGATTGCACTGTTGGTCTCGGTTGTTGTCACATTAGAATCCGGTGGGACTTCAATAAGCACCGTATTAGGGTCTCCCTGAGTGGCAGCAGGCATATACATGGTCCTAACCCGACTGATCGCAGTGTTGGTTTCAGTTGTCGTAACAGTGTAGTCAGGAGGAACTTGAATGAGAACCGTATTAGGGTCTCCTTGGGTGCCCGCAGGATAGTACGATGTCCTGACTCTGTTGATCGAACTGACAGTCTCGGTTGTGGTGATGTTATACTCGGGCGGCAAATCAACATAAACGGTACCTGGATCACCTGCGGCTGCAGGGCTTGCAAAGCGTGTGGCAGGGCGGCTTATGGTAGGGACTGTTGATGAAACCGTGACATTGGAATCAGGAGGAAGCTCTATGATAATAGTGCCAGGATCTCCTTGGGTTCCAGCTGGAGCAAAGGTTGTGGAAGGCCTTGTAATTGTCTCGATGGTCGTAGTGATAGTGACGTTGTATTCCGGTGGAAGATCAACATACACAGTACCAGGATCCCCAACTGTACCTGGGCGAGAGTAGCGAGTCGTGGGCCTCGAGATCGTGGAGATGGTTTGAGTTGTTGTGACGTTGGCATCCGGCGGTAGCTCAACAATGATGGTACCGGGGTCGCCTTGTGTACCTGCTGGAGCGAAGGTGGTTGAAGGTCTCGTGATGGCATCGACGGTAGTCGTAATAGTAACATTGTATTCCGGCGGCAAGTCGACATAGATAGTGCCCGGATCGCCGATAGTATCAGGCTTCGAGTATCTAGTAACTGGCCTACTGATGGTCTCAACGGTTTGAGTTGTCGTGACGTTATACTCAGGTGGCATTTCGATGATGATAGTGCCAGGATCGCCTTGAGTGGCAGCAGGAGCAAACATCGTTGACTGCCTTGTGATTGTGGGGACTGTGGTAGTCATAGTGACATTGTATTCCGGCGGAAGGTCGACGTAGATAGTGTTGGGGTCGCCAACAGTGCCGGCCTTCGAGTACCGAGTGACTGGTCTGCTGATTGTCTCCACGGTCTGAGTTGTGGTCACATTATACTCAGGAGGCATCTCGATAATTACGGTACCGGGGTCTCCTTGGGTTGCACCAGGAGCAAAGGTCGTGCTCTGCTGTGTGATGCTGTAAATCGTGGTTGTGACAGTGACGTTGTACTCAGGTGGGAGATCAAGATACATGGTGCCCGGGTCCCCAATCTCTGCAGGGCTAGAGTACCGAGTAACTGGCCTACTGATTGTTTCAATAGTCTGAGTTGTAGTGACATTGTACTCGGGGGGCATCTGGACGAGTACAGTGCCTGCATCTCCTTCAGTTGCAGGAGGTTCAAACGTTGTGCTTGGCCGAGTGATTGTGCTGATAGTTGTGGTCATCGTAACATTATGGTTCGGTGGCACATCGATATAGACAGTGCCTGGATCGCCCTTAGTGGCAGCAGGTACAAACCGAGTGGCTGGGCGTGTTATCGTGGGCACGACGTCAACGATAGTTGTGTTGGTGTCCGGAGGCTCTTGAACAATGACAGTTCCGGCATCGCCCTGGTTAGCAGGAGGTATATATGTTGTTCTGACCCGAGTAATTGTGCTGACCTCCTCCGTAGTAGTGACATTCCTGTCAGGGGGCAATTCGATAATAATTGTGCCTGGATCACCTCTATTGTCAGGTGAAGAATAGGTCGTGTACGGAGCAGTCAATGTCGCAATCTCGGTCGTCCTAGTCACGTTCCTGTCGGGCGGAAGTCTCACGATGATGGTGCCTGGATCACCACGGCTGCCTGGTGGTGAGTAAGTAGTATAGGCCTGGGTCAATGTAGGAACCTCTTCCGTAGTAGTCACGTTCCTATCAGGAGGCAATTCGATAATAATTGTGCCTGGATCGCCTTTGCTTCCCGGAGGAGAAAAAGTCGTGTAGGGAGCAGTGAGGCTTGAAACTTCGGTAGTGATGGTGACGTTGCGGTCGGGAGGCAATTCCACGATGATGGTACCGGGATCGCCTGGGGTTCCTGGGGCAGAGTAGATCGTGTAAGGAGCGGTACGAGTAGGCACTTCAGTCATGATAGTGACATTCCTATCAGGAGGCATCTCCACGATTATGGTACCAGGATCGCCTCGGTTAGCAGGTGCTGAGTATGTTGTATAAGGAGCAGTCCGGCTTGCGACTTCAGTGGTAACAGTCACGTTGCGGCCAGGAGGTAGTTCAACAAGAATGGTGCCAGGTTCTCCCTGGCTGCCGGGAGGATAGTAGGTGGTATAAGGCACCGTTCGGGAATCAACCTCAGTTGTGATAGTGACATTGGAATCTGGGGGCAACCCAATATACACTGTACCAGGGTCTCCTCGGTTTGCAGGCGGCGAGTACCTTGTGTAAGGAGAGGTGATAGTACTGATGACTTCCGTGACAGTTACGTTTTTCTCCGGAGGGACCTCGATAATAACGGTACCTGGGTCGCCAGGAGAACCAGGAGGAGAATATGTTGTGTAAGGAGCCGTGATAGTATTGACCTCCTCTGTAATCGTCACATTTCGATCGGGAGGCATTTCAACGATGATAGTTCCAGGATCATCTTCAGCACCCGGCGGTGCGTACGTCGTGTAAATCGCCGTGATGGTGCTAATAGTCTGGGTGATTGTCACGTTGAAGGGTGTCGCAGGACCAGGGGTCTCGATGATAACAGTACCGTTATCCCCACGGCTTGCAGGAGGAATGTAGGAAGTGATGGGGCCAGTGAGAGTTCTTGGACCAGGCCTGTAGATAGTGACATTTTGACCAGGCTCGTCAGTAGAAGATGGATCTTGAGAAGTTGACACAACTCGCTGGTTCGGCATGATAATGGCAATAGTGCCTGGGTCTCCTGGAGTCCCAGGCGGGTTATACCTGGTGACAACATCCGTAGCAGATTCCGTAGAGTCAGCGTCACTAGTAACCGTGACATTGTAGTCAGGAGTTTCAACAATGATAGTGCCAGGATCACCAGGCTCACCAGGGGGCGAGTAAGTTGTGAATGGCGCTGTGATTGTTGAAGCACCTCGAGTGGTCGTCACATTGTATGGACCAAGAGGTGTCTCGATAATGACAGTACCGGGATCGCCTGGAGTGCCAGGCGGAGCATACGAGGAACGCAAGTTAGTGACAGTTCTGGGCGCTTCCCGTGTAATAGTGACATTATAATCGGGCGTCTCAACAATAACTGTTCCAGGATCGCCAGGTGTAGCTGGAGGCGAGTATGTTGTGAAAGGGGCAGTAATTGAGGCGCCACGAGTAACAGTGACATTATAGTCCGGTGTCTCGACAATGACAGTGCCTGGGTCACCGGGGGCACCTGGGGGAGAGTATGTTGTTAACATACTGGTGACCGAAGCGGGAGCTGCTCTTGTGATGGTGACGTTGTAGGCATTGTTAGGTGTTTCCACAATTACAGTACCAGGGTCGCCCGGAGTGCCTGGAGGATTATATGTCGTACGCACGTCTGTGACAGAAGCTGGTGCCTCTCGAGTAATGGTGACGTTATAGTCAGGAGTCTCGACAATAATGGTGCCTGGATCTCCTGAAGAACCGGGAGGCGAGTACGTGGTAAAGGGTGCTGTAATCGAGGCGCCGCGAGTGATAGTCACATTGTAAGCGTTGTTTGGAGTTTCAACGATAACAGTGCCTGGATCACCAGGAGTTCCTGGAGGAGCATAGCTTGTGCGGAGGCTTGTGATGGACGCGGGTGCCTCACGGGTAATAGTGACGTTGTAATCAGGGGTCTCGACGATAACAGTACCTGGATCGCCGGGCGTGGCAGGAGGCAAGTATGTCGTAAAAGTTGTCGTGATGTCGGTAGAAGCTGCCCTAGTGATGGTGACATTATAGTTAGGGACTTCAATGATGATGGTTCCTGGGTCAGTTGGTTGAGCTGGGGGCAAGTAGGTAGTGAACAATGTGGTAACGCCACTTGGTGCTGGCCTAGTGATGGTCACGTTGGCATGCTCAGCCAACGCCTGGTCCAAGTAAACACTGGTCTGTGAGAGGACAGTTCCTGGTTCAGTGCCACTAGGGGGGATAATGATAACATTGGTTTCCGCGCCAGTGGTACCCGCGCCACTTCCTGCATTGGAGTTGAGGCCGGTGAGAGTTGAGGGATCACCGGGAATAGTGACAGTCGCACTAATGGTGACGTAGCTATCAGTATCTGGTGCACCGACGGATGACTCGCCCAATGTGTCTACGGGTGTGTAGATAATCTGTGTTCCGGGGGTTCCATCGGTAGCAGGAATGATCTGAGTAATGTTCTCGCTGGCATCCGCAAACCTAGTGTTAGGTTCGATAACGGTGAAGTCATCGTTGCTATCACTCGGTGTCAAGGTGAGTGCATCAGGGTTGCTTGAAACAGGTGTCGTGATGCCACTAGCTGAATCATCAGTGGTGGGCACTGCCGATACTGAGGCGGGACCAGTAGGAGGCGGGGGAGGAGTCTCAATAATAACAGTGCCAGGATCTCCAGGAGAGCCAGGAGGGTAGTAGGTAGTGTACGGAGCTGTGAGAGAATCAAGGCCGTCGGTATAGATGGTCACGTTCCTGCCTTCATCAGAGGTTGTCTCAGCATCAGGAGCCACTGTCTGAATAAAGACAGTTCCTGGCTGGCCTGGTGTCTGTGGAGGTGCATAACTGGTGATGGGGGTCCTGACACCTGAGAGAGCCAAGGTATAGAGAGTGGTATTGGTGCCAGGTTCCTCAGATGTAGTCTCGGGAAGAGGAGCTGGGGTCTCAATGATGATCGTTCCAGGTTGTCCCGGCGCACTTGGTGGCTCATAAGAGGTCACGGGTACAGTGATGACTCCTGGGCCCGGGTACTGACGCACAATAGTAATGTTGGGGCTATTATCACTAGGAGGGATGGTGACGGGTGGGGGAGCAGCAGTCGACTCAGCTTGTGTCTCGATGATGACAGTACCAGTTCCAGAGACTGGGGCAATCGTGATGACTGTAATCGGGGCAGTGAGTTGGTCAGTCCCAGTATAAAGTGTGTAAACAGTCACATAAACATCCTCAGGTGCAGATGTGGTAGCTGCGACCTCTGGTGGAGGGGTCTCGATGATAACAGTACCCGGATTGCCAGCAAAGGGAGAGATTGTTGTAACGGTGACAGGGGCTGTAATCATGGGAGCTCCCGTATAGGGCCTGAAAACTGTCACGTAACTATCGTCGCCAGCAGGAATAGTCAGAGGAGGGTTTGCTCCCTTATTTGCAGTTTGCGGTCCAGGCGTCTCAATGATGATAGTTCCAGGCTGATCACCCTGTGGAGGAATGGTGGTGACGGTGACCTCTCCTGTGATCTCACCAGTTCCAGTGTAAGGCTCGTAGATGATGGTATATGAAGGAACAGGTGTTGAGGTAACAGGCGGTTCGGAGCCTGGTGTCTCAATTATCACAGTTCCGGGCTGATCCCCTTGTGGTTCGATTGTCGTTATTGTAACTGGGGCAGTGATCTGATCTGTGCCAGTGTGGGATCGATAGACTGTCATGTATGAAGGCTCAGGGGCTGGTGCAGGAGTCGAGGTAACAGGTAACTCCGAGCCGGGAGTCTCAATAATGACCGTGCCCGGCTGGTCACCTTGTGGCTCGATTGTTGTAATAGTGACCGGCGCAGTAATTTGATCGGCACCTGTGTGAGGTCTGTATACTGTAACATACGAAGGTTGAGGTGCTGGCCCGGGCGTTGAGGTCGCTGGTAGTTCAGAGGCAGGAGTCTCGATGACAACGGTGCCTGGCTGATCTCCCTGTGGTTCGATAGTCGTAACCGTTACTGGAGCGGTGATTCGACCAAAACCTGTGTAGGGTCGATAGACCGTGATGTATGTTGGTTCAGCAGCCGGTGAAGATGTTACTGGAGGGACTGAGACCGGGGTTTCAATAATGACAGTACCTGGTTGTTCTCCCTGAGGCTCAACTGTTGTGACTGTGACTGGGGCTGTGATCTGGTCAAAGCCTGTGTAAGGTCGATAAACCGTCACGTATGAAGGCTCGGGCGTAGATGCTGATGTGACTGGAGGTGCGGAGCCGGGAGTTTCAATGATGACGGTTCCAGGCTGATCACCGACCGGGGTGATAGTCGTGACTGTGATTGGAGCAGTGATCTGACCTGTACCTGTATATGGTTGATAGACCGTGATATACGAAGGTTCAGGGGCCTGAGTTGAAGTAACGGGTGGCTCTGAGCCTGGAGTTTCGATAATAACCGTGCCTGGTTGATCTCCTTGAGGAGGGATAGTAGTAAGTGTGATAGGCTTAGTAATTCTATCAGCGCCGGTATGTGGCTGGTAAATTGTCACGTATGAGGGTTCAGAAGCGGGTCCTGATGTCACAGGAGGTTCCGCACCTGGTGTCTCGATGATCACAGTACCCGGCTGATCTCCCTGAGGGGGGATAGTCGTAATTGTGACGGGCTCAGTAATTCTATCCAAACCAGTGTGAGGTTGATAGACTGTCACGTAAGAGGGTTCAGGTACAGGTGTCGATGTGATAGCAGGCTCGGAACCTGGCGTTTCAATGATAACAGTCCCTGGCTGGTCTCCCTGTGGTGGAATAGTAGTCATGGTAACAGGCGCGGTAATTCTGTCTGGGCCAGAATGAGGCTGATAGACTGTAACATAGGAAGGCTGAGCAGCACTGGTAGAAACGAATCGCTGGGCAGGAGTATCAAAGATGATGGTACCGGGCTGGTCTCCTTGTGGTTCGATACTGGTCTTGATGAAAGGCTCAGTGATGTCATCAGTGCCAGAGTACTCCTCATACACTGTAGTATATGTCGGGGCAGGAGGCGAAGTAGTGACAGGAGGCTCGGCGCCAGGGGTCTCCACCACTATTGTGCCAGGCTGGTCGCCGCTTGGAGCGATAGTTGAAACCGTGATAGGTGCAGTTATTCTGTCGATTCCAGTGTGAGGACGATATATGGTGACAAACGGGGCCTGAGTCTCAATGACAACAGTTCCGGGCTGATCACCGGATGGGGAGATGGTAGTAGCCGTGATTGGTGCAGTGATCTGATCAGTCCCGGTGTATGGAATAGTTGTCGTGATATATGAAGGAGGTGTCGCAATAACCAAGGTGCCAGGTTGGTTGCCTTGAGGAGAGATCGTTACGAGAGCTGTAGGTCCAGTAATCGAATCTGTTCCAGTGTAGAGAACCGTTGTTGTGACATAAGATCCAGGAGTTCCAACGAAAACGGTGCCAGGTTGGTCACCCTGAGGCGGAATAGTTGTGAAAGCTGTGGGACCAGTAATGGATTCAGTTCCAGTGTATAAAACTGTTGTGGTGATGTATGAGCCTGGGGTTCCAACAACTACAGTTCCGGGCTGACCTCCCTGAGGAGGGATTGTAGTCAGGGCAGTCGGTGCCGTAATCACACCTGTTCCAGTATACAAGGTCGAAATTGTAACGAAAGGACCTTGAGTCTCAACAACGACAGTACCAGGCAAGTCTCCCTGAGGAAGAATAGTGGTAACAGTCGTAGGTTCTGTGAGAATCTCCATTCCAGTGTATAGGATGGTGATCGTGACATATGATGGAGCAGGTGGTGTCGTTGTGACTGCAGGAGCCGCACCAGGGGTTTCGATAATGACTGTGCCCGGCTGATCCCCCGTGGGAGCAATTGTCGTGACAGTGACCGGGCCAGTGATCTGATCAGGTCCAGTATGCTGACGATAGACTGTCACAAACGGAGCCTGTGTCTCAACGATGACAGTTCCAGGCTGATTACCTTGGGGAGAGACAGTAGTCACAACAGGTGCACTAATCTGGTCTGTGCCTGTATAAGGAACCGTCGTTGTCACGTACGAGGGGGGGGCAGAAGTGGGTGTCACAACAGCCACTTTCTGACCTGGCGTTTCGATGACTACTGTTCCAGGCTGGTCACCCTGAGGGGGGATGGTTGACGTGATGGCCTCTGTAATCTGGTCTGTTCCGGTGTAAAGTCTGGTTATGGTCACGTATGAAGCGGTACCAGGCGCTGAGGTTACTGGAGGCAGTTGCTGACCCGGAGTTTCAATTATCACTGTACCAGGTTCATCACCTTGAGGAGGAATTGTAGTTGTGATTGGCTCCGTGATCTGGCCCGTTCCAGTGTAAAGTCTAGTTACGGTTATGTAAGTAGCCGGGGCAGGGGTGGTCGTCACAGGAGGCGCTTGCTGTCCTGGAGTCTCAATAATAACTGTACCAGGTTGACCGTTGGTCGGCTCAATAGTCGTGATAGTGACGGGCTCTGTAATCCTGTCTGCACCCGTATGGGGTCGATAAACCGTCACATAGCTGGCAAGAGGTCCAGCAGAAGTAGTCATAGGGGGTAAGTCCAGATCGGGAGTCTCAATAACTACTGTTCCAGGTTGATCCCCTAAGGGCTCGATAGTTGTGACGGTGACCGGAGCCGTGATGTGGTCTGCACCAGTATGAGGACGATAGACCGTAACATAAGTAGCTTGAGGAGGGACGCTGCTTGCTGGTGCAACAGTCTCAATGATAACCGTTCCGGGCTGGCTATCTGAAGGTGCGAATGTTGTCACGGTAACAGGCGCAGTAATGGCCCCAGTGCCTGTGTAAGGTCTATAGATAGTGACATATTGATCGCCTGGACTAGGGCCTACTGTAACTGGAGGCTGGACAACCTTTGTGTTGACATCTGGGGTAGGTGTCTCAATAATGACAGTGCCCGGGTTGCCGTTGGATGGCTCGATAGTGGTAACCGTGATGGCCTGATCAATATTGCCTGGTCCAAGATAAGGACGATATTCAGTGACATATGTACTACCAGGGCTTGCAGGAGCAGTGCTAGGTGCATTGGTATCCTGAGCCACAGGGGTCTCGATAATGATTGTTCCGGGCTGTCCATTGACACCTGGGATGGTAGTTACAGTAACAGGTGCCGTAATAAAACCGGTTCCTGTGTGTGGCCTATAGACAGTAACGTACGAGTTATCAGGACCTGGCGGGATGGTGACAGGTGCAGTATTACTTGTTGTGGTCGTTGGATCTCGAGGCACAGGAGTCTCGACGATAATAGTTCCCGGTTGACCGTTAGAGGGAGGAATAGTCGAGACAGTGATGGGAGCTGTGATAAGGCCTGTGCCAGTGTAGGGCTGGAATACCGTGATATAGCCATCAGTTCCCTGAGTAGAAGTAATATCGGGCGTTGAGGTGGTTTCCGGTGCGGTCTGAGGCACAGGTGTTTCGATGATGACCGTGCCAGGCTGACCATTGGTTGGTGCAACAGTTCCAACTGTTAGAGGCGCGGTAATCGTTCCAGGTCCTGGGTATGGTCTGTACACAGTCACGTAGCCAGCATCACCAGCCGTAATGGTAACAGCAGAGGCTGTAGTCCGAGGCTCATCTGATGAAAAAGAGGTGGGGGCCGCAGGCGCAGGTGTCTCAATGATGACAGTGCCGGGCTGACCATTGGTCGGCGCGATGATGGTCACAGTCACCGGTTCCGTGATAACATCAGGCCCAGGATATGGCTTATAAACTGTCACGTATCCATCTTGACCTTGAGGAATGGTAACAGGCGGGCTATCTGTGGTTGTAGGCTGAGCCTCAGGCCCTGGTGTGTCGATAATCACCGTGCCTGGCTGTCCTCCCGAAGGTGCAATGGTAGTGACAGTAATAGGCACAGTGATCGGAGAGCCAGTGTGTGGCCTGTAGACAGTGACGTAATTGTTGTTGTCAGCCGGGATCGTAACTGGCGGCGAGGTAGTTGGCGACGGAGCAAACTTGGTGTTAACCTCCAGAGTCGGTGTCTCAATAATGATCGTGCCTGGCTGATCACCCGAAGGAGTAGCAGCTGTGATGGTGATGGGCTGATCAATGTTGCCTGGGCCAGGATAAGGCTTATAGACTGTAATGTATGGGTTATTGCTGCTAGTAAGGATAGTGGCTGGACCTGTCTGAGCGGCAGTATTCGTATCAGGATTGGGAGTCTCAATGAACACCGTACCGGGCTGGCCGTTGGAAGGAGCCTGAGTCATGGTGATTGGTGCAGTGATCGTTCCAGGTCCCGGGTAGGGCCTATAGACCGTTACATATGTATCAGCACTTGAGCTCAATGGGACAGGAGTCTCAATGAGAATGGTTCCAGGCTGTCCATTTGATGGTGCATTGGTAATCGTAATAGGCGCAGTGATCACATCTGGACCTGGGTAAGGTGTGTAGATGGTGATATAGTTATCGGTAGTCAGATCAGAGGTCTGAGGCTGGGTTGATGTCTCAGAAGCTGGAGTTGTGATGAACACAGTTCCTGGGTTACCACCAGACGGCGCCTGCGTGCGGGTAATCGGTGCGGTAATAACACCAGGACCCGGATATGGCAGGAAAACGGTCACATACTGATCATCACCAGGTGTAGTGCTGGTCAGTCCATTCATCTGCTTCGGTGTGGTGAATGGAGGGGCAGGTGTGGTGATCCAAACAGTACCCGGTTGACCATTTGCGGGCGGTTGGGTGCTGGTAATTGGCGCAGTGATCTCGCCCGGTCCTGGATAGGGAACGAAAACCGTGACATAACCATCTGTACCTTGAGAAGTGGTAGTCAACCCGTTCATCTGCTTGGGAGTAGTAAAAGCCGGAACAGGTGTGGTAATAAAGACTGTACCAGGTTGGCCATTTGCAGGCGGCTGAGTCCTGGTGATAGGCACAGTGATCTCGCCCGGTCCTGGATAGGGAACGAAAACCGTGACATAGCCATCTGTTCCAGAAGTAGTACTTGGCAGGCTTTGCTCGGAGGTTGTAGTGGGGAGCGGAGCCGGCGTTGTGATGAACACAGTTCCGGGGTTTCCACCTGAAGGGGCCTGTGTCCTGGTGTAAGACGTAGTGATAACACCTGGACCAGGGAACGGGATGTACACTGTGACATATCCGTCAGGTCCCTGTGAAGTGGTTGGATCAGGCAATGGCATGGTCGCAGGAGAGTCCTCAACAGGAGTCTGAATTATCACTGTACCCGGCTGCCCACCTGAAGGAGTGGCCTGCGTCATGGTGATAGGTGCAGTAATGATGCCTGGCCCGGGGAACGGTTCATAGACAGTGATGTAGTTGTCGGTTCTAGAAACTGTTGAAGTAGGAACAAACTTGATTGGTGGCGGTGTCTCAATGTAGACCGTTCCCGGATTCGACCCGGATCCAGTCACTGTGGTGGTGAAGATTGCCGTAATAACACTTGTCCCGGTATACTGTTCGGTAATTGTGACATATCCGTCGGAACCAGTCACGGTGGCCATTGCAGTCGTGGGCTGAAGCTTCACAGGAGGGGGCGTCTCAATGACAACCGCCGTTGACTGCTGACCTCCTGAAGCTGTCAAAGTGACGGTCTTGGTAACCGTAGTGCTGACATCTGATCCAGGAGTGTAGATAGTTGCAGTACCACCAGACACAGTGGGTGTGATAGTTATGGGTCCCTGGGTCTCAATGATAACAGTTCCAGGTTGGCCGTTTGAACCACTAATAGTTGTGACAGTGATGGGCTCAAAGATCGGATCACCAGTGTGCGGCCGATAGATGGTTGTATATCCACCGGGGTTATCAGGCTGAACAGTTACAGTCGCACCAGGTTCAGTCTCAGTGACAGTATCGGCTGATAGTGCTGGTGTCTCTATAATAATAGTTCCAGGCTGTCCATTTGTGGGGGACTGCGTGATGGTGATAGGTACGGTGATTGGATCACCTGTATGTGGCCGATAGATCGTGGCATATGGGTTATTCTTGCTTGGTGGAATCGTGATCGGTTGGCCACCCGCAGCAGAGGAGGTTATCGCAAACTGACTCTTAGGCGTCTCAAGCGTAGGAATAGGTGTCTCAACAATAATTGTTCCGGAATTAGTACCGCTAGGTGGAACTGTGATTGTGATAGGTGTGTTGATAGGGCTGCCGGTATGTGGCCTATAGATAGTCACATAAGGGCTGTTACCTCCAGCAGGAATGGTAATAGGGCCACTGCCGGGAGCATAAGTGGTCGGTGCAGGTGTCTCAATGATGATAGTACCTGGTTGACCATTCTGGCCTGGCTGGGTGAGTGTGATCGGAACCGAAATGGGATCACCACTGTGAGGTCGGAAAACGGTCACATATTGACCACCTGGTCCAGCGGGAATAGTAAAAGGATCATCAGGAGCTCGAGTGATCTGTCCACCGCCAGACGGCACAGGAGTTTGGATGATGACAGTTCCTGGCTGTCCAGGAGCCCCAGTAATGGTGATCGTGTTGGGAGTTGTAACAGCATTAGATCCTGTAGGCCCCTGGATGATGGTCACGTAAGAGCCATCCTCACCAGTAGGAATTGTGATCTCGGCATCACCTGGTTGAGGGGCCGGAGTCTCGATGATGATCGTTCCTGGTTGACCACCGCTGGGTGCAATCGTGATAGTGTTGGGCGCAGTGATAGGACTGTTGGGCTGCCTAACAATGGTGATATAGCCGCTACTAGGGTCAGGTGGAAGCGTAACCTGATGACCAGCACGCACAGCCGGTGTCTCGATGATAATTGTTCCTGGGTTGGTACCAGATGGTGGTACAGTGAGTGTTACAGGCTCAGTGATCTGATCGGAACTGGCATGGGGTCGCAGGATCGTAGAATAAGGATTGTTGTCGCTGGGAGGAATCGTGACAGCACCGCCTGGATTCTGGTTCGGAACCTGGACGACAACTGTGCCCTGACCACCCCCAGAACCAACAATAGTGGAAACTCGAGCCTGGGTGATGTACTCAGTTCCGGTGTATGTTTGAATGATTAGGGCATTGGAAGTGCCGCCTCCGGCAATCCCGCCAACAGCACCTCCCGCACCAGCGCCTCCTACACCAGGAGTGCTTGGTGGTACATCTGCCCAAGGAGTCTGGATGACAACAGTCGCAGGGGCATTTCCAGCCGCGAGAATCGTCCTCGTAGCTTCGCCAGTAATAGCAACACCACTGGGCAACGCTGAAATAATTGTGGCTGTCGGGTTGTCGTTCGAAGGGGGTATAGTCAACGCGCCGGCCTGGCCCGATGAGAAAGAAGAATAAGCGGTGCCAGGAACATCGACAATAATCGTACCCGGGATCGTTCCCGACGGCTCAGCAATTGTGATTTCTTGGTTTGTAGTAGCATCGCTACCTCCGGTGTAAGCCTGGATAATCCTTTCATAAGGGTCGTCACTGGTCGGGGCAAGTGTAATTCTTGGGTGTGGAAGGAGTGTCACGGGAAATAGTTTTCCTCCGAGACGAGTGTATGTCTCGATTGTAACTTGGCCCTGTATGATATGAGTAACGCTGGCATCGTTGTCGGCTGCACCTTGAGGCTTGTCGAGTAGAGTCGCATCGAACACTTGGCCTTGATTTCCACCGTTCTCAGCATCTCCAGCACCTCCAGAATCTCCGTTGAGAGTAGTGTAAGCATGTTGAATGAGAGTCTCTGCAAATCCTGTGGCAATGTTGACTGCGGCTTGGTCAATACCATCTTGTGCCCTGACGGCGAGAAGGAGTGTAGAGGCTAGCAGCCCTTGTGACAACAACATGGTGTAAGTTGTC
This sequence comes from Fusarium burgessii, assembly GCA_002980515.1. Classification (NCBI taxonomy): domain Eukaryota; kingdom Fungi; phylum Ascomycota; class Sordariomycetes; order Hypocreales; family Nectriaceae; genus Fusarium; species Fusarium burgessii. Next base: position 2,061 of record PVQA01000063.1, on the reverse strand, counting down.
GCCAGAGACGCAGCTAGCAAATTAGTTGGGTGTTGTAATGAGTCCGTATGAGGCTTTCAAGCTTCATTCCGAGGCATCCTGATCGTTTATAAGAACGTCAGAGATAGGCACGATCAGCCGGCAAGGCTATACTGCATCGCGTGGCTTCATCATCTCATCGGCCAGTCTGTTTTCGTCGCCATTAGAGTTGCCATAGTTCACAGGTGCCTGCCTCCACGTTGGGCTGTTCTCGCCCATCAGTCCGCATTCCCAATCCATATTCTCCAGGACGTTCTGGACGAGCCAGGAATGTCGTCATTGAGCTAGGAGCTCATCTTGTTCCTGGGGGACCTCTGTGGCGATCGTTGCCAGCCCTCGTTGTTCGGGCTGTCAGGTCCGAAGAATGTCGCCCTGAATGGACCTGCATGCGCCGGGTCGTGATTGGCCATGTTTCATACAGAGTCTGGATCTAAGCAAATGGGGCTATTGACTGGAACGCGCCGCACCGATCGGGATAGAGATCTTAGGCGTCGATCGTGTGGGTCAAGGGACCGTCCATCTTTTTGCATTTGACTTACGTGAAAGCGTGCAAGCCGCAAACGCCACACACGCCACATGGTCTACTGCAGGACCTCACCAACATCACCAGGCACCGCGTGCGCTTATTCGTGATCTGGACTGCAGGCATATCCCCTCAACCCGTTTTTTAGAGTTGCCTGGGACTAAGGTTTGCTTTGGGCCTGGATGCCAAGCCAGGCCAATCTAACCAGTTGCGGTCATCTATGATCTGATATCTCGCTTTCATTCGACGCAAGGCGTCATGTATAGAGTTTGTTGATATGACAGCAGAAAGTGATAGGCTAAGGAAATCCCTGGAGTAATTACAAAAAGTGTATCTTGACACTTAGCAAGGAGGCTGCCACAAAGATTCCTTACCAACAACCTGTTGACAGAAATCAAGACAGTCCGAACAATCTCAATGATTAATGACTCCCGATCGCAAAATGCCTTCATCCTTAGAATCCATCCTCAATGGATGACGTCGAGTAATGCCGATCGCACCACTCTCAATAGATTGAAGTTGGGTGAAAGGAACGTGATCGTCAGGTTAACCGCTTCCATTAGCTGGAGTTTTTGAGAGACATATCCGTTTTAGCATCATTGTTTACTTGCTTTCTCGGCAAGTCATCAGAAATTGTCTCAATCACCACAATGGCCAAAGTGCGCATCAGGATCTTGTTTTTGTCTCGGAGGAATATCACCTTGCTTTGCCGATTTGCCCGTATCCATTGTATGGGTCTAACAGGCAAAGCCTTTTCCCGTTAACAATTACATTCTTCCCATGTGGCAATTGACTTATTACAAATCAAGCCATTAATTTACAACACACTATTGGAAGCTCCGTTCAAACTCTTTTCTTGCTAGATGTCAATTGATTTTCAATCGTTTTTTTCTTCTGCAAGCCGTCGTGCCGTGCGCCAGGCTCACGGGAGCTTCAGGAGTCTCGGCCCTGCCAGGTTTGGTAGTACTTGTAAGCCATTGATATAAGTATAAGAGCTCAGACCATTACCAACTTGAGACCATTGGCCGGTTAGACCATATTTGACAGAAATTTGACGCCGCCGAGAGACACACGCCTGGTAGCTGCTCAATAGTTTAACTCTATTCACTTCCTTTGGACATGAGACCTGGAGCTGTCTGGCGTCATTACTCGCGGGGATCTGTTCCTGATAGGCTTTTCTCCGTGAAGCTTTGTTAATGCTGTAAGTAATTAATATCAATAAAGAGCAAGGTAGAGAGTATGGCGTTTAAAAGCTTACAAATTGATAAGTAAACAGCCCGGATATATTAATAATATTAATATTATATTTTATACTATTTTAAATTTTAAGATATATAACTTTTAGATATTTTTAAATAATTATAAAAGTATTTCCTTTTTATATTAATTAAGTTATAAAAGCTAATATTATTTATATAGATAGCTGCTTATTATTATAAGTTTATTCTTTCCTACTTAGTGCTACCCGGCGGGTACGTTACAAGTAATTTCCCCCCTCTAAAGAGGGGGTAACTTGATTC